>KZ506470.1:148370-187009 GCA_002844005.1 Limosa lapponica baueri
TGGTTCCTGGCCACTCGGACAGTTTCTCTATATTCTGCCCAGTCTACCCGTCCTTGCTTCCACCCTCTATAGGCCTCCATCTCATCTCTGTTGGATGATTATTTTTCAAATTGCCCATTCAGTGCAAGTTTTCTATCTGATAAGGCTGTTGAACAGTTGCCGAATTTCATGACACAGGTATCTGAACTGTAGTGGTAGATTAAATAATCCCTGCAAACCACATTGCTATAAAAGCTTCTAAAGCATGTTATGACCTTTTAAGGATGAAAAACAATTGTAAACTGCAGTTATGATTATCATCCAGTTCTTCGGTGTTATTGCAACAGAATGAAGACAAAAAAGCTATATAATGGCAACTGGTATGATTATGTGATGTGTTGATTTTTGGTAACAAACACAACTTCTTTTTCATGTGTGAAGGTACAGAAATAGTGCCTGAATCAAGATTTAGTAAAATCTCATTGTCATCCTCTAGAGGTACTGGCTTGTATTTCTTATTTACATTTAACATTAATAAGGACCCAGGAGCAGAGCAAGTGAGAAAATAGTGTCCCACAAGATATTGTGGAGTTCCAAAGTGTATTTTCTTTCTCAATTACAGTGAAAATCTCAGTTAGATTAGAATTTCTGATCTATTTTTTCTGAAACTCTGAACAGATTTGTTTTAATAATGCTGAAACAGCGTTATATTAAACCTGAAGTCTTAAGACCAATATGTAAATAATATGAAACCTTATAACCGTAATAACAAAATAACAAAATTAAATTAAATGTTTCCAAATTTCAAAACACAAGGTTTCAATGTGACTGAATCAAAACAAAAGGTGAAAGATGATTAAATTTAATATTTTTTTCTCAATTTTGTGAAGAAAATTGTCATGTGTCTATTTTAATTCAACATTTCCCAATGTGAACCAGTTCCCTTGAAAATGTTTTTGAGCATATGTGATTTGTTAAGAATAAGTCTTTGCTTGGTTCCTTTACTCTAAGTAACAGTGCAAGTTTGACTTTGCCCGGCAATGACTGCAAAGCATTACTGTTGGCAGGTCTTCCCAATAGAGGAGACCTGTCTCAATCAAATTCCTGAGGGCTATATGCCGGTATCAGAAACTCTGCTTGGCTTAGATGCAGGTCTAAATAAATGACCAAGTATTAAAGGGATGTAACAACCAAGCTCTTTTCTCACCCTTAGTTTTTTTTTCATACAAAGTTAGTACTATGCAAAGCCAGAGTATGAAATCACAATGTGGTAGTGTACATATCTCTATCTACAGTAGGGAAGAAGGAAATGGTTGTGTGGCCTTGTCCGGTCATATGTTTTGGAAATGCAAGTACCACACGGAGTCATATTAGCAGAATGGGAGTACAGAATAATGAATAAGAGTACAGATGCGTTTTCTTACCAGTAAATCCAGCCTTAAGCTAAGTTCTCCAAACTATCTCCTTGTGTAGACATTTTTATGAGCAATAGGAGAGGTAGCTTACTTAGAAATGTGCTTTCTAAGCTGTTTGGCTCTATAAGCTGTTTTGAAAGCTTAATGTCTTTGAAGATGGGTTGAAATACTTCATTCATATTTGTGGCATTAATAAACTCACTGAAAGCTATTGTGGAATGGCATGTGTTCAAACCCATACTGACTTCCTAGCTTGTACAATCTACCAATCTGCTCTTTAGACCTAAATCCCTCAGCTCAGGGTTGATATGGGGCCACTGGCAATATTATCTTCTGGCTAAGTGTACGGCTAATGCTTAATATGGCATCCCTCTGCCAATCTCAAGACAGACTAGCATCAAGCAGCTGCCACCAGCAGCTGTGGGGATTCAGCACCTCTGAAAATTAGCTGCATGGTATCTTGAGTCTGGTATTCCAAAAGTAGTGAATCGTAAATTAGAAGCTGCTGTTGAAGAACTGTAGTTCTTGAATTTTTCATAAGAACTACTACAATTAAAGCCTTATAGTAGATAAAAATAAGTGGGGAAAATCAAAAGACTTGCTGTACCCTCTTGAAAAGGAGAATTCATATGAATGGTACTCTAATTGTTTCAAGTAACATCTTAAAACTAATGTTGATAATTTTGAAATAATAAATATTAGTAAATTACCAGTTAAGTGAAGCCACAGTGCAAGGTCAACAGCTAGTGTGGCATCACACTAGACCGTAAAATGAGCCAATTTGTTAGTTAAAAGTTAGATAAACCTTGTGGGGGTTTGGCAAGAAAAGCTGAACATCAGTAGTGGTTAAATTGGGATGACAATATTGAAAAAAAAAAAACAATGCAGAAAACTTAGAACTGAAATGCCTCATTTACCCAATTTCACCTTACAGTTTCTTACCCAAGATCCCACATGCTTATCACATATTTTACAGCCAACATATCTGATTCTACTCAATAATACAGTTCAAATAGATAGTGAGACATACCCTCCATTTCTAAATTGATATTGGTACTTAATTTGGTGTCAGATATCATCGACAGTATTGTTAGGGTCACATTACATATCACAAACTGTGCCGTGGAAGTTGTAAAACAACAGCTCCGGGTCTAGGAGACCCCCTTTCCTCCAACCAAGCTTTGTAAATAAGAAGTACTTAAGCTGCCAGAGTGAGTGGGACAATGTCCAAATCAGTTCATGTCACTGAGCTGACTTAAAGCTCTCTGACTTTTCTTCTAAAAACTTCATGGATGGGTCCACAGTTTACTTTGGACTGGTTTTGGAGTTAATCTCCTTATTGCCCACGCTTAGCAAGCTTTCACATCATGGACTAGTCTGAAAGTGTTCCAAGTGGTTTTCTTTTGGATGAAAGTAAACCAGGAGACATGATCCAGTCATGCTTGAAATGCAATGGACTCAGTGCTTGAGGCCAAACTAGAACTAGTTTGAAGTAAAAGCTCTCTAAAGTGCAGCTACTGCAGATATTAGTTCCTAAGCACCAGCTGTTTCTGTCTACAAATCTTCTCTTACTGGCCTCCATTACTTGATAATGTAGACATAGCTTGTCTGTCCATCTGCATTCCTGGCTGGAGATTGTGAGCCAGGCTGCCTGTAATTCCTATGCTGCCTGATTGCATACAACATCAAGACCTTTCTAAGACCTGTTGTTTCTAAGACTTCTGCAGGGTTTTCAGAGGATAAAATGAGCTTTGCAATAGCCTTCCCTTGAGCCCACTTTGGATACAAGGCAAACTGGGGTTTGAAAGGCAGTAGGGGTTAAGGTTGGGAGTTTTTGTTCTGGCTCCGTGTGGACTTTCACCAAGCTTTTAGGACCTATCTCATCCCCTTGTCCATTGGAGCTGAAGCAAAGGAATGAGGGGATTGCTGGTTGGCTGGTGCATAACCCAAAAGAGGTGCAAAACATAATATAGCTTCTCCTCATCTGTGTCTTTCACAGGGTGCACAACAACATGGGCTTCAGGGTTGAAGGATTTTGCTGGGGGTGAATCATAGAATGGTTTGGGTTGGAAGGTACATTCCTGGAGTTATGCTCCCTGCTCTTCTTATTCCAAGCTCAGTTTCTTCCTTTTTCATCCTCTTCTTGGAAAGAATGTTTTCCATTGACTCATAGGTTCTTGTTGTCCCAGAAATGCTGGAGCATTCTATTTTCTTGTAATAAAACTGTTAATATCTCTAACAAACCTCAGCAGCTCTAAAAAATCCATATGGTATTCCTATATCAGAACTAGCATGTAGAATCCATAGAAAGCATCCACCCAGTGGCTTAAGAATGCAGCAAGTCTCAGTAAACAAAAAAACCCAAAACAATTGCCTGTATAGTCAGACAGAAATGCCGGTGAATCCTCCTCTCTGGTCTTTGTCTGAAGGCAGAGGAAGGTATTTCTCACCAGGAAGAAGGTGACACTTCACACTCAGGTGTTGTGAGTATGCAAAGTCTCTGTAGGTACCTGGCTAGTGGAGGTGATGATTATGTGCAGACTCAGGGCATCTGCTGAACTTCCTTGGATATGCTCTATGCATTTTGTGATTTCTGGAGAGGTTTTTTTTATATGCTCTTATTGTGTCTTTCTGGGACTTGCTGTCTATGTGTGGCTGCTAGCCAGTGCAAAAGTTGTGTTCTTGATGAGAAGCGCCCCCTGGGAACTGACTATTGGGCTTTTTCTGTCAATACAGCCCATACATCATCACTGCACATTTAAAACATGGTGGTGGTCTCTTCCTGGTGTGTGTGAATTCTGAGGAATGTGAATTACTAATCTCTTTTGCTTATTTTATTTCTTTTAGAACATTAAGTCTTGGTCTCCTTGGGTTTTTGTTTTGTAAGACTCTTGCATTAACAGACTGCACCTCCTTCCAGCAGCCCATGAATGTTAATATTTTAATGTTTATTTTCATATCTCACTTGACTGTCATAAAATAGTATTTAGCAGTACACTTCATTTAGTGCAATGTATTAAAGTAGTACCATCTCAGAAGAAATACATTATGCCTCTCATACATGATATGAAATTTAGAAAAGAACCAGATGCTAAGAAGAAAGGAAAGGAAAAAAAAAAGAGAGGAAACAAATAACCATGGGCACCGAGAAGCCAGATTGATGAAAACTGGTGTAAACTTCTTTGGAACAAAAGGGAAAGAAAATCAGTTTGCATAAATAATACACCTTATCATTGCATGTTCATATTTCTCAAATAAGTATTTAAGGGACTGGATGGTGGTGTATTTCATTTCTTTTGAGAGGGAAGGTTGTATACATGCTGAAGAAAAGCAAATAAAAAAATTAAACAGCGTTAGTGGAATATCAGGGACTCTGCTAGTACTCTCTCAGCCCAAGGAAACTGTAAGCAAATGTATCAGAGCAAATGCACAGTATTTGCAAACTTGCTTTCTCCATTTCTCACGGAATTAGAGAACAGTGGGTTAGGAAGAACCACAAAAGGTCAGACTGACTGCTGCCAAAAATATTTAGTGATTCCTCCAATTGAGAATTAAAAATAAGAGAATAGATTAAAAGCAAAACCGCTTATGAATGATTTGGACATAATTAAACATTCCTCACACTTGTAAGTGGTCCATGTGCTTGGCAATGATACCCCAGGACAGGATGTACTGGAACCCTAACCACTGCAAATCAGTGTTAAACCAGTGCTTGTCCCTTTCTTTTTTTCAGAGGGAGCTAGCTTAGTAAAGAAAGAAGCACCAATGTGGACAGTTAGTGGACAACCTTGTGTTTAACTGATTTAGTTCTTTTCAACAGAGTACAGCGCAATATTTACTGCTATATGGCGTGCAGAAATTCTTTTTGCTTTCTGCTGTCGTAAATAAAATGAAATATTTTTTCTTTGGCTTTTTGACATTGTAGCAGAAAAGGACATGATACTAATATTCTCCTCCTGCAATCAGTTTGTTTTACATTGAAGAGATCATCAGTATGTATGAACAGGTGGGGCAAGCTGTAAATCCTCTTCAAGCTAATAAGACATTTTTCAAATTTCTTATAAAGGAATGTTTACCCATACACTTTTCCTCAGGAAAATCATCACAACACACTTGTACATTTGGTATTATTTTATTTTGGAAGTCACAATAAGTAGGACTCTCAAAAGTACTCTGTGTTGACCACATTCAAATCATGCTGGCATTTCATGGCTGAAAGGACTTGCCACTTTGGAAAAAATTCAGAATCACTTAAGCTGTATTTCTACATGACAGTAAATCTAATTTTAAGACACACCATAGAGAATCAAAACGCTATGGCCGCATGACACAAAGCACCAAACCTGTACAATGTCTCCCTGTCAGTCCCAGTTGTTCTAGTGGGAGGTGTCTCTGCCCATGGCCAGGGGGGTTGGAACTCAATGATCTTCAAGGTCCCTTCCAACCCAAACCATTCTATGATTCTATGATTGTTAAAAAGAGTTAAAGGGGAAGCTTTGTTCCAGTAGGTTTTATATCAGAAAGGCACTTTTTGTCTGCTCATAGCTGGGATAAAGCTGAAATGCAGCTCAAGACATAAACCCCATGTTGTTGGGTTGTTCTAGATAGCTGAAGAAACATGGCTGACTCCTTGCATTTAGTCCTACATGAATATGGACTTATAGCTGGATGAGCATGTTCTGTAGTGACCTGTAAGAGCAACTGTGGAGCCAAACCTCTTTGCAGCAGGAACTAAGACATCATTGTTTACAACACAGTGTATCAAGTTCACCTATTACCTCACCTGTCAAAAAAGGAAGGGCTTCATAGGTTTATGGCAGTGTCATGTGGGTGAAGAAGTGTCCTTTTGGGATTTCATTTTGGGGCAAAACTGAGAAGAATCCCACCATGCCTCCAGTGCTGTGTTGCTGTAGATGCTGAGTGTGTCTTTAGAATTTAATCTACTTTATCAACTACAAAAGGATCATCTAACAGAGTAGTCATGCCAACTGTCAAAAAATATCCTGAGTAGTCAGTGAACTAGAGTGTGATCTGCTCCATTTGTCAAATTTGTGAAGTTAGGGCACTTCCTCGCATTCCCTCTGCCTAGATCCATTGTAATAAATTTAGATTGCATGTCAATTACTGCAATTTATGACTACCCATCTCTCTATTCTGAATATGTATGTGATTTTAATTTAAGGCTTCCTTACTGTACAATATTTATTATCAGTTCTCTATTTTAAACAGCATTGAGATAACTGCTATTTTACACTCTTCTAATGTCTTCTCTTTTCAAGGTCATCAGTTTCGCGACATCGCTGAAAATGAAGTAGGACGTATGGTTCTGTTTAATCAAATTTCATGCTCTGTTGCCTCCTTCTTATGGCCTCTGTGCTAATTGATCAAGTTTTCAATTAAAGTCCTCCATCTTTGTTTTAATTCTTTGTTAAGGTTTTTATTCCATTACATGGTTTCATGAGATCCAAGTTGTTACAAGTGCAAACTGTCTCTGCCTTTCCAACTGCCTAGTTACAATGATTTAGCTATATAGTTCTTCTCATTTCCCCTTTCTTATTATTAAAACCCTCAGTGGACTAGCTTCATCTGTTGGATTTAGACTTACAGTCCAAAAATCTGATTCATCCATCAAGGACAGATTAGTTTACCTCATGAATTGTCATAGTTAAAAACCTCTCTGTATCTCAGCACCTTCCAGCCATCTTGCTCAGCCACAATTAAGCAAATTGCTGTTCCTAAAGAAATATTGAAATGACTCTCGCTAATGAATGAGGCCATGTCAGGCGTGTACAGAAGTCACTGCCTTATGGAGAGGTTTTCCTAATGAGCAGCAATTCTGTTTTCAATCTTTTATTGTGTTTATATGGATGAAGTAAACATTAATATGGCAAATATATATTGATGCACAGGATTGATTATTCATTCTGCAGTTTATAACTCTATGTTTCAGCCTCTAAGTTGTACTATATCAAATACAGTTTGAAATCCACTACTGTGTTCATTTTTAAAAATCAAATAATCTTTTGAATCAAATGGTTTTTAAAAGGCCAAAGAAAAGGTGCTGACAGAATCCATATAAACATAATTTTTTTTAGGGAGGTTTTGTTCCATTAGGAGCAGTTCTTCATTTTTAAAAAAATGGTGGTGGGCTTTTTGCTTAAGTTCTGATACTTTGAGTTCTGAAGAAAATATAGACCAGATCATTCTCTGAAAAAATTTCGATGACTGTCAGCAGTCTTAAAAGGTTTACAGTTTAGAGTCTTTGCAATATGAAAAATCTCACTTTAAGATAATCTTCAAATAAAGCATGAAAGCTTATAAAACATTTTCCATTTTCCTATTTAAGATGCAAAATCAGGTTTGCTTTCCAATCTCGGCTATCTGAATGTTAAAACAGAGCCAACGTGTTGATGAGTGACTGTAGCGGACCAATTCCACTGTGACTGTGCTGGTACATTTTTGTTTGCTGTTTTATACAGGACTAGTTCTTAAACTCTTCCCTGAACGTTGTGTTCAAGAGCATGCTACAAAGCTCTGTGCTTTGAAAATCTCTGGATCGTTTCATGCTGAATATTCAGGCAGTCACCAGGAGGAACCCTCATGTGTCAAGGAGTACTTGAGCCTTGGGACTCAGGTAGCACGAAGTGAGATCCTGCTTCCATTGCAGGTGGTGCCAAAATTGCTGCTGATTTTAACACGGTCAAGATTTCATTCTTCCATCCAAGATTAAATCATTTGTAGATGACGGCATCATCTGTGCCATCAAACTCTGTCATGTGTCCATTGGGTTTCTTTGGGCAAGCCCGCTGACTACAATAAACAATGCAAGTGCCTACATCAGCACAAATACTTTTATTTGCAGAGGCCATCTTCAGGCCCCTGAGGCATTTTTTGAGGAATGGCAAAATCCCTCTAACCTGTATGCAGTTTTTGAGAATAGTGAAGTACTGATTACCTAGGGAAGATGTAATAACAGGGCAAGCATACACTGGTTCTTCCCTGGCATATTCTCCCAGCTTCCAGCAATTCATAGTTTAGCAAATTCCTTTGTAACAAATATTTCTGGGTTTAACAGCCTTGGTGGACTTGCTTACATGAATTGACCCTGTTGATTTTTGAACCGGTAAGAATTTACAGTATTTAGAATATCCTTGGGCACAGAATTTACCTGTGCTGCTTGAAAAAATGCCTTCTTTTGTTTGTTTTCAGCCTGTCACCTGATAATTTAATTTGTTGCCTCTACTTCTTGCACAGTGAAAAATCCAAGTAATAATTTCCTAATGATCTTCTCAACGTCATTGATGTTTCTATTCATTTGTGTCACATCTACCCTTGGTTGTCTCTTTTCTCTGCAAAAGACTCTTAATCTAGTTGTTTCTAGTTTGGACACTATTCTTTACTATATGATACTTTTATCTGTATGTTTTCTCATCCTAGTACAGCCTTTCTGACTGGAAATCCAGAACTGTGGGCAGTGTTCAGCTATGGGCACACCATGGGTTTATACAAAGGCACAATTACATTTTCAGCTGGGTTCTCTGTTTCCTTCTTGATAATTTCTAGCATCCCTGTTGTTTTTGTTGGGTCAACTGATGTTTTCATGGAACCAGCTGCTGTAACTGGGAGTTCTCATTCCAGAGACGCAGCAGCTAGTTCAGAGCTCATCCTTACACACATCAAGCTAAGTTTTGTCTCCTAGCTGCACCACTGCACATTTACCAACACAGCTTTCATTTTGTCCTCCACTATTTTGCCATCTTTCTGTATGTCTTTACAGCATCCTTTCATTTTCACTCTTCTGAATAATTTAGCATTAACAAATTTGTCCTCTCACTCTTCCCTCCTTTTTCTGGGATATTTTTGAACATGTTTATTAAAAGTCTTTTGAGAGGAAGCTTGTTGAAAGCTTTCTGAAAGTCCTTTCACTGTGCTATGAAAAGCCTTTGTAAAGGCTTGTACTCTCCGCATACAATGCCTACAAGTGGAACCATCTCAAATGGGTGAATGCTTTTGCCTAAATGTCTCTGTCCTTCGCTTCTCCTCCTCACAACAATATAGGTCAATAATGCCCCTCTTTTGAAAACTATTTCAGGAGTTTGGGGAGTAAAGGTCATATAAGTGCTATCTGTTAGTATTTCTTAATTTAGCTATTTCAATAATGTCTTATGTGGTGAATGCTTGAAGGAAGCCATAGGAGGAGCACAAGCTGTTCTTTAATAGTATCTGACAGCCATAATAATTAATAATTGTAAAGTAAATGTTGTCTACATTTGAAGTATGCAACTACTACAGTGAAAGACTATAATGTCTCTCTGCTTTAAAAAATCCTTCAAAGCCATTACGTTCTTTCTTAAGCATATTCTGGAGTGTATTTTCTTATGCAAGTGAGCAATTCAAGAAGTGCAGAGATGAATACACTACAATACACATTTAAATCAAGATTAAAATAAATTCAAAGACAATTCAAATTATTACTAAAGTTAGTAAAGCAAATTCCTGTATCCTTCCCATGTTCAACACTGCTGAGCTTGCAAAAGAAGGACTAAAAAAATCCATCCTGCATCCCAACAAACAAAGAAGGCAACAATAAACCTCTTTTATTGAATGTTTGAATATTTTAAGAAAACCTGCATGTTTTTTAAAATGTATGCTGTGTTATGTCTTGACACAGTGGGGCACAACATATAATAAATTTTAAACCAATTTTGTCTGTGAATGCATGCTATTGATTTAAATAGCATTTATTCACATTAGATTGTTTTAACAGGACAGTAGCTCAGCAAGTAGGAAACTTTGTGAGCCTCCACTTGCTATCTGCTGAATGCTAGACCAAACAAGAGCTGGTCTGGCTTTTCTCATTCCAGCCTGAGTAAAATGGATTGTTCAGGTGTTTCAGAAGCAGATTTTCCACCAGGCTGGTGTGGGTGTCCTAACCTGGAGGGTGCTCCCCAGCATCTGTTATCTACCAGACAGAGAGCCAGCATGCGTTGCTTTCAATCCTACCTTATTTTTTTACCCAGACTCGCATGTGAGCTTGAAGGTGCTCACTTCTACTATTATGAGCCATCCACCCTACAAATCATAAACAAAGGTCTCCTTGAGCCTTCTTTGCCAGCCATTAACATCAATACCAGTTCTGCTGCAGACAGAGCTTGGACAAACTTGTGTTTTCTTCTTGGTTTCATCCCTAACTCTGTGATCACCCTGCATTCTCTGTCATCTAGATCTTCCATGCACTGTGCTCTGATTCTGATCAACCAAAGTCTTAAGGAGAGCACAGGGAATGAAAATGTAAATTGTGCTGTATCACTAGTACATCCACAAAATAGGTGGGAAATTCAGTTAGCAAGGTGGGAAATTCAGTTAGCAAGGTGAGAAAAGAGAATAATGTGTGAAATGTCCAACCGTATATCTGTTTTCCATACATTGTAGTCAAAGTCAGTAAATTTTGGTCAACCCAAGAAAAATATTAATTCAGCTACATCTTGATATGATGGCTTCTTTTAGACTGCTTTAAATTTTTGTTTTCAATAGACAACTGCCTAATTTGCTGTGTACCTGGTCATGTCTTCCAGACCATGCACTGCATGTACCTACACAATAGAGGCTGGACGGTGGAAGGAGGCTCTGCCACTTTCTGGGTGGAGATGCTACCAGCTTTCTGCCTCGGGGAGCACACCTTACTCTGTTCAGCCTGGGGCAGTATGCCAAGGCCTTTTCCTCTGATCGCAGTGCTCCTTAATGTGCATAGGTGGACTTATTTTTTGCTAGAAAAGTAGAAATTATTTATTCCTTCCCCTTTTCATTGTGCATGCTTTTCCTACCACCTGAGTTTCCTACCTTCTTTGCAAGATGATGACAGAAAAATGTCATTAAGGGCATGTCAGTGCCCTTGTCATTTTAAGGGTTTGGTTGACTGTGGCCGGAGTGCAGTGCCTGCACATCTTAGATGATACAGAATGCAGAGGTCTCTGGGATCTAGCCCAGTTGTAAAAACCAAGTGCCATTCACACCAGTGACTTTGTGTGTGGGCAAAAACTCATTTCACATTTAAGGTTGATGCTCCCATTTAACCTAATAGATACATTTAGCACAGGCTACCCTACATTATCCATTTAAGGTGATTCTTAAGCCAATTTATCACTAGTAAACACGCAGAAGAAACCATGATTCTTATTAACAGCTGAATGATACACTTGTAATCTCTATTTCAGAAGCTGCTGTGGGAAACAGCCCTATAGCTTGCTGTTTCTTCTGCAATCCAACTGGCTTGTGCTAAGCTGATGGTTGCTGTATTAAAAGCCTAAAATTGCTATTCTTAAATTTGGGTTTTATTGAATTTAATAATTCTATTTTTAAAACTGCATTGCAGTTAATGATCCAAACAGATCAATATTTATAACTGGAGTTGTGTAAACTAAATACATTAATAAGTAAAGCATATATAGTTGTACTGTCACATAAAACATAATTAATCTGATGTAAATTGTGGACATTCTTAATTGGAATTATCACATAAGGAAAATAAAGTGTTTACCTCTCTCTGCAAGAAAGAGAAATTCTGTTTATTTCCAAAGAACAAGTACCAGCTTCTGGTCTCATACTGTTTTTACATGGGTTAATTAAGCTCAATACCTTTATTTTAAAGAAGTGAAAGAGAAAGATCATGCCTGTAGGGGACAGTATCAGTGAAGCTGGTCCTTCTGGTGAGTGTTGGCAAAGAACCAGATGAAGGTACAGCAGCTTTGCTTCCAAAAGCAATATATTGCACTGTGCATGAGAAAACAAACCTAACCACTCAAAAGAGTTAATTATCTGAGACTCAAGCCCTTGGTGGTTGTGAGTATTTTGGTTCTGGAGTTAGCTAGATCACCTTTGGCTCTGCATCCTTTGCATGGTACTTCTCTGAGCTGTGTAAAACTGACTCCAGAGTAAAACTGCCCTCGATATGTTTGTGTAGGCACCCTCTTCATTAAGATACATCAAGGCCTTCTATAGACATGACAAAAGTGTCAGTAGACTTTGCAGTCAAAAATAAGTGGACATATGCCCTATGCATTTCCTTCTTTGTGTGTATGCAGAGAATGTGCCTACCCTTTTGGTTAGCTGGACCAGAGTGAATTTCTGTCACCCTTCTATTCCTTCTTTATTTTTGCTCCTGGAACAAATCTGTCTAATCTCTGGGCTGCTTTATTTAGGACAGTGATGGCTGGACCCCAGATGGATCCTTGATTGTCCTAGACTGTCAGAGGTCTCTCTGTACCTTGGTAAGGGGGAAGAGAATTCAGGAACACACCATGTCAGGTCACCTATGCTGGTTTTATACAGTCAGAAAATCTCCTATTGAGTGTAAAGTATGCTAGGGAGTAGGATCTGGTCCCATAAATAGGACAGGAATAAAATATCTCTGTACTGTATAACCAGAATTACATAAGACACAACTCATTCACTTTTGTTCCCAGGAAGAGATAAAAGTCCTATTTTGTCTCCACTTGAGTTGTTAGATCAAGAACCTGACAGTATTAGTAGCCATGTTGTACGAGTTGGTCAAGACTGATATTTTTCTAAGTTGCAAGTCAAAGTCCCTGTATGGAGAGGTTTCACTTCTTCCTAACTGCTTCGTGTACACTTTGGTTCATGCTAAGTTGGTTCCACAGCAAAAAAAAAAAAAAAAAATTACAAAATCCATTGTCAACAGTAATTGTCAGCAAGAGATTCCCTCCTTACCTCTCCACAAAATTGGTATTAAAAATGGTTGAACTGCTAATGAAGTTGAGACAAACCCCTGAGAACACTTCTGAGAATACATTTGTCAAGTAGAATTTTAGTCAAGCCCTTTCATGAAGGACCTAACAATTATGCAGGGACTTGCTGCTGTAACACACACACGAAAAGTACCCATGCTTGTCTCATGTCTGCAGAGCTATCAATACATTTTTCTATGCAAGAGGGAACACAGACCCCCCACATCTTGTTTTCCTGAAAAAATATAGCAGTGGTAGTTTATTGTCTAATTAAGTTTTAGATTTCCCAAGCAGGAACAATCCATACATTCTCAAATTCATCCTCATCCAACTCACATTCATTTCTGAAAAAGCCATGCCTGAGATGCTGGTAGATGGCTAGACACTGTAAAGCTTTTTGCAGTTCTGAATGATGCAGCTGGTGTTGTCAATTCAGTGTAGACAATTTTAAAATACCTGAGAATCCCTGGGGGGAAGTTGTTTTGCGGTTCAGTAAGTTTGGCAGGGGTGGCAGTCCTGCCCAGGTTGCCAAATTCCTTCCTTTTGCTTACTCATGGGGAAAGTGGTGTCCATGTGTGAGGAGTAGCACTTGATTTTTCGCCTTACTGGCCTAGATAAGCAATAGTTACAGACTGAGCTCTGCAAAGAATTGAGGTTTGCCTCTGGGACTGTCAGCCCACTGGTCTGTGGCTCATGTCAGTTTCCCAGTTTGAACAAAGGAGTCAAAAAGTCGGTTCTTGAAGTTTTCAAGATTTTGTTTCCAGCTCTTGTACTCTATTCAGGAAAGTCTGACTCTGGATCTTCCCTGTCTGTCCTTTTAATTCTTTATTCCCATTGTGTTTAAATCCTGAGAGGAACCTGTGGCACCTGTGAGTTTCAGTGTGACTCTGACTTAGATGGCAAATGGGAGAAGGAGGGACACCATCTCTGTTGTTGGTCCTTCATAACAGTTACTACTTGTTTCTGGAAATGAGGAACAAGTGCAAGAAATGAATAGGTGTGAAAGGGCCAAAGTCTCCCTGCTTAGTGCAGATTTCTGTGGGAAGTTTGTGAAGACCTGCAATGTACTGCTCTGTGCGTGGCTGTCTGTCTTCCGGGATTCTTCAGCTACCCAGTGACACGAGAATCTGACCCTGTTGTAAAATTTAGCTCAGAAATTAAGCTTATGTGGTTTTGCTTAAGTTTCCACCTTTCCTGGTTGCACAGTACCTGATCTTTGTGTAACCCAGTGCTGTATTATCCTCCCCAGCCTACGCTGTGACAGCATTTAAAAGAGGCGTGAATTTTCTCTGTTCATCTCTGTGGGATGTGTAATGCCCCACACCTAAAATTCAGCTTACTATTTTCCTCCTGCTCATTTGAGCTAATAGAGCCAACTAATAAGAATCTTTTCCTGTATGTTCCCAACATATGTTACACAGACTGTGTTAGAATCTCTGTATAATTGTTTGATGCACTAACAGGTATTGGAAGAGTGGGAGTGAAAGAACAGGTTGGGAATTTCAGCCTATTTAACAAGCTGTTTTTGCCTTTGCCCAACAAAGGAGGTAGAAGGAGAGGCTATATCACAACTGCTTCCTGAAGATCAAACCACCTACCTTGTTCTGGTTTGATTAGACTGATCCAAATTTTCAGTTTCTGGCTTCCAAAATTGATTTACCTATTTTTAGTATGTCATTCTGCAGCACAGTGGTGACAAAAAATAGATCGTGCTGAAATCCTGAAGCTTACTCCATTTCATGGTAAAATAAAGAGAGAGCAGGTGGCTAATTAGAGGCCCTTTCTAAGAATATTTCTAGAAGATGCCACAACTGTCACTGTTGCTACTGGCAGGGTCTTCTCCCAGAATTTAAGTTGAGAGACTCAGAGACACAGCCTTCATTTCCCATACTGTAAAAACCTGCAGGTTTGTGTTTCCATATTAGACATTGGCCCTGACTTTTACTCCCTCAGGTGTGGTAATAAATAATACAATGATACAATAAAATAATGATTACTGCTGCCCATGGGTGTTGTGTATGGGTGTACTCTTGTTGCTACAACCAAAATAAATCATAGCAAACTCTATGACTCTCTAATCTAGTTATACTCAATGTTAAAACTGACAAAACCCGCAGAATTTTTACAAGTGAAGGAAGACCAAGTTTGCTGTTTCTACCCCTAGAGATACCAGAGATACCCAACTCAAGAATCAATTGGGTTTTGAGTTAGGTTACAATATCACCACATCGACAATCTTTCCTTGTATGCAAGGAATTCTCGGATGTCCAAATTGAGGAAAAGAGTTGGAGTATACTATCTACACTTACCAGGAATGTGTTACTTTCAATCAGTGTACAGAGCTGAAACACAAAGTCTTCAGAGCTCACCTGATTCAGCTCCAGCTGACTGGTAGCCTAAGTAAATAAGGTGATTTCACTCCAGGTCTTAGGAGATTAATTTGATTTCATCACCATTGTAAGGAATTCTGAGGACATGCACAGCCCATATTCTTTTCACACTGCCTGACCGTAATCTCTTTCCAGGAGAATGAGAAGAAATTGTATTTTATTGTGTTACTTGCATCATGATCTGGGTGACTGAGAATGCAAAGCATGCCTTTGCTTTTGTCTTTTCTTGCTAGGAAATTCCCTTTGTCATCAAATGCTTACTCTCATTGACTGTAATGGAAGGAAAACAGTCCTTGACACACAAGAAATGACTGATAAGAAAGGCCAGGTGAGAGAACAGCTCTTTGGAGCAGAAGCTGTGTTTGAGGAATAGGATAAAGAAGGCTACAAAGCCAGGGCAAGATGAGCATCCCAAGTGGGATTTGGCCTCAGCCTGGAGGCTTATACTGCACTGTTTTTGCTGTTCCAGGCAATGAATGGTTGGATGCACAAAGGAAAAAAATCCAGCCAAATGACCCCCCTCTCAGTATAGAGGTCTTTTGAGTTAAAGGTCTGAGAGAATTTTATTTAATCTTAAAGGGAAGAACACAAAGCAGGCACAACATGGCTTCATCTTCTGATTCCTGTAGTTGTTTCCAGATCCTAAAAAGCAAGGGAACATTTTCTATCCATACTGAGCATCCTCAGGGTAAGGAACTGACTGACTCAGCCATGTATCAACTTGCAATGTGTATATCACTGCAATACAAGCCAGCAGGCATTTGTTTTCTGTGCCATAAAAGACCAAGCAAACATATCATTATTATTACTATTATTTTTATTGTTTTGTATTTTAGACTTGTATTGGGGGACTGTGAATATTTATTTTTTTTAAGAAGGAACTGGCAAAGAAGATTAAATGATCTAATAATTTGTAATAATGAGTACTGCATTTGTGAGTGCTGCAGAATGTTATATTCTGGCTTTTGGGACCATGAGTGCATTTTATAGGGAATAAATAAATAATCACTTGTGACTTCAAAATGTAGCAGTCTTCAGAAGGGAAGGGGAGAGGAATGAATGTTGATTCAGAAGGGAACTACTGTTCCAATTTGCCATAATTTGAACAAGAAGAGATCTGTTGAGTGCTTACAGGAGAACAATGTGTAGTTAATACTTCAAGTTAAGTACTGGCTTGATTTTCTTCCTCTTTATTCTTGGAACCAATTATGAGCAATCTACAGAAATAATGAGAAATTATTGAAAGTTTTCCAAATTTCTAACCTTTTTTTAAGGTAATGAGAAGGAGTCTTAGATTTTACTACCTTTATATCTTGCTTCACTTTTCAAAACTGAATGAACTTCCCTATGCAGTTTACCTCTGAACTATCACTGTAAAATCTGATCTATTACTATGATTTATGACCAACTGGATATTGATTTATTCACACCAAATGATAACGTATGCTAAGAGCAGTCCCATAGGATCAGTGGAAATACTTGCACAGTAAAATGCAACTTAAATTTTCAAAGTTTGGCCTTACAGGCATAAAATGGGTTAATTTGAAAAGCTTTCCAGAGTTTAAGAATTATTGATATTTCCCATTTTGAGGAAAACCAAGTCGGATTATTCATAATGAAAATATGGTTAGAACTTTTCTTACACATGAGAGCTTGCTATTTGCTTTGGATGTGAAAAGGGATTGTAAGTGTTTTACTTCCCTTACTGAGAAGCAGTAATTCACGTGAATAGTCAGTGATACTGCTCACAAAGGGGATTTGAATCCTCTTCTGGCCTTTAATAATTACAGGTCATATTGTGCCCCTGGCTGTAAAACAGACCTTCTCACTTCAGGAGGTACACTGCTGACCACTGGTATGAAACTCAAGCTTCCAGCTGGTGTAGTAAGCTGTGTAAGGAATGAGTACAATTACAAAAGTCTTCTAAAAGATTTTTGTGGCCTTTTCTAAGCACAGAAAACCTGATCTGCCATGCAGGGAATTTCTGGATTTCCAGGATGAATTGCTGTCTGGATTCTTTGGCCCAAAAATTCTTAAGACAGCCAGAAAATCATAGCATAGTCTATGAAAATTATATTGTCACTTTCCTAGTTTACACTAAGAAGACATCCATGTTTCAGTGAAGTTAATAACACAGGTTGAGTAGCAAATCAGTACACAGCTGCAGCAAGTCTTCTTCTCTGCCATGAAAGGACCAAATCCCGCTCAGATGTTATATAGAAGACATTCCCTAGGAAAGAGAGGTGCAAAAGTGCCTGGACAATGGACGTTGACATGGGAAGGTCAGTTACCAGTGTTGCAGCCACACTGCCTTGCCTGTGCTGCAGGCAGGGGAATTCTGGGGTGGTGTACCCTGACTGCACAGGGAGTGTGCTGCAGGACAATGCCTGGGGCTGCACCACCCCTCAACCACATTCTGCCTTCCAGGGTAAAAACATCTGGATATCTGAGCTGGAGGAGAACCAGTATGTCCTGCAAAGGATCGTCTCATGTGAAGAATAAAGAATAAGGAGTGCAAGGTCTCCTCAGAGTACACCTGTCCTGCATTTGAGATCTAGATAAAATTGCTGTAGGGACATTCTATTTCTGAAAACTTCCAGGCTGAGTGCTCTGAAGCATGTGTGCAGTCAGTCTGCTCTAGAAAGGAAAGTCATCTGCAGAGAGGACATGGGCCAGTCTACATTACTTGGCCTGCAATCCATGGGCTACTGGCTGAGGTAGCTACGTTTAGCTGTGTGGATGCAGCCTTTGGCACTTCCACTGATGCTAGATTTCAAGTATCTGGAAAACGTGCTAGCAAAGATTCTCATTAGCACCACAGAAAACTATTCCAGTTTGGAGAAAAACTATTAACAAGGAGTTTCTACCACTGGTGGCTTTTTGTGGTTTATATTTAGTTGTTTAGCTTGTGCCTCGTTGGAGGGTTGATCTGTATTTTAAGATGACATTGGCATTTTGTGCTTAAAGATTAGTTCTCTGCATGGTTGCACTTGCACATGTCCTTTCCTCTTCAGAATTCCTTGTAGGGTGTTTATTTTCCACTTCTGGAGTGTTATGTCACCTTTTAAGAGAGAACTGCTAGGCAGAAACTGGTGATATAGCCTCCAGGTGATGTATTTATCATTTTAGGGTATAGAGAGGGAAGGCAACATTTGTTGAAAGTACCAGATACAAGCTGTTGAACAAGAAAATAGCAGCAGCACTTCCAGGGGGGTAGCTATACCAGAAATAAAAAGATCTTGTGGCACCCCATACACAGAACTGAGAGTCCTAGCGATTACACAGAATCACAGAATTGTAGGGATTGGACAGGACCTTTGGAGATCATCTAGTCCAAACCCCCTCTGGTGTTAGCTAATACCAGAGTCCCTGGCTCTTTCCAGGTGTCCAAAGCATGAGGGAGATGGGTAACATAAAGCAAGAAACAAACAGCCAAATTCAGTGCTTCTGTATACTCAGAGTAATTTCAGTCACGCCAGGGGAAATATTCTTGTCAGTATTATTAGTAGCAATACTTGACTCAAACTTTGGAAAGTAAGGTTGGTCTTTGACACAGTAAATATTGTTCTCTGTTTACCTTCTTCATGTTAATGTTTTAAAGTTTATGCTGTAGTAAATAATATAATAGTACATTTTTATTAGATTGAGTAGACACTTTTACGTTCAGTTATTAGCTGCTTAGACATTGGTAAATGGGTTGTTCTCAGAGATGCTGATCTTTGGATATCCCTTTTCTCTCCAAATGCACATTCCAAACCACAGACCGTTTCCCTTCTTTAAATCTTACTTTTTCAGTGTTTTTTTTTTCCTTTTCTTTTCACTAAACAGCATATTTTGTTTGTATCTGCAGTTTTTTAATGTTTGTTTTTGTGGGGGATGGTATGCATGGATATTTTATTAATGTTCAGAAGCAGAATTCTTTATGATTCCTTATGATTCTTTCTCTCTCCCCTCAGAACAAGATATATGAATTAGTGCATAAGGAACTTTTTAATGGTTTGTGTGATCAGTAGAAAGCTAGCACAGAGGCTTCCAGAAACTCTTGGCAGGACCCTGAAACGATCATCACAGATGAGTGGCTGATTGCAGAGCTGAATCAATCTGTGATTACATTACAATATAAGGGACGGTTTCTGCAACCCCTTATTCATGCAAGCAATCCTAATGGAGGCAAAGTTAAGAAGGAGAAGAAAGCTGAAATCATCAAATTCCTTTCAAGCATAAAAAACATCCTGAGGAGTGAACGGGTTAATGCCTTGAAGTCTGCCTTTTCTGCACATTTTCCATCAACTGTATACAATGTGAAATGAATTGAATTAATTTAATAGTTGCTAATGGCTTAAGTGAAAGCAGCCCCTGTAAAGCCCAGTACCAAAAAACCTGCAGGTATTGCTGACTCACTCTACAATTCAGAGAGAATATTTCTTCCAGTAATCTATTTAACTTTGAAAGGCTAGGGAAAAGTTCCTTAACCAAGAGTGGGTTCTACAGATTGATAATTTGTGGCATACCTATCTAAAGCTTTTACTTAAAAAAGCAGTGTATTCTGTTATTGTATTTCGAATGCCATAAAAATTGTAATTGTAATTAGCCATGTTTCCATTGTTATCCCTAGCCCAGCTGCAAAAATGGAAACATGACATGATGTGTTCAAAAGACAGCAGAATACATGATAAAAATGTAGGCACAAGAAAACATAGTGGGTTGGGTAACATGACTCCAGCATGCTTATGCCACAGATTAAGAATCTGTGTTTAAATTTAAACTGTGCGTTTAATAAAGCCTGTCCCTATGCAAAGCATTCAAGCTTATGCTCAACTTGAAATCTGTGGTCACATTGTACTGATGTGAATAGAAAAGGTGCATTCAAACTGATCAGCATGAAGTACATATGGGCTGATGCAAAGCCCACCGATACCTGAGGAGGCGTATCAGACCCTTATTTAGAACATTTGCTAAAATGGGGTAATTTATTTGTTCATTCCACAGTGCTCTAATGTACCCCTAACATGGATGGGACAGTGTTCAGATGAAAGAAATACAGGGGATGCTGACTCTGCCCTAGCCAACCTTAGATTTTGCACCGGGATTGGGTAAATTTTTGAAGTACATTCCAACAGGAGAAGTATCTGTTATTTCCCCCCCTTTCTTGGTCCTATACTATAGAAAGTCTTGTTTCTCTCCAGGTTCTCTACATTTCAGAAGACTGTCTCCAGGAGCCCCTAACTGCTGTTACCAACAAGCTCCACATGTGGAGTTAAGGGTACAATATCAAGAGCATTTTTGGGGCCCATGAAAGGTACTGAATAATCAGGAGATGGAAGGAAGGTTTAAGAAGAGCAAGTTAGTTTAAAAATTCTGGTTTTTTAATTGATAGAATCTGTATATATAAGAATGGAAAGATGCAATTTCAGCTATTAGGGATGTTATTTCAGTCATCTGGCACATAACGGAGTTGCTGTGGAAGAGTACAGCTCTCACTCTTTCCAATGCCCTTTCATTTTAGTAACAGATGAGAAAAGATTCTTACTAGACACTGGCCCCAGGGTATGAGGGGAATGTGTATGTTTAGGTATTTGTACAATAAATGTACCTGTGGCTGCACATGGTCTCAGTGTTGGTCCTGCAAACTCTAAGATGGAAACATTATAAAGCTTCCAGTCTGCTTTTCAAAGAGGCTTTAAAACAGACTTTTGAATATATGCATACTGAAGCTTTGTTGCTGGGTACGGGGGAACAACAGGAGAATCGGGGGTGCAGGAATATGGTATAGATGACATTTTTTGGACCAGAGTACAAGGAGTTAAACAGCAGTGGTACATTTAAAGTAGTTTCACACTGGAATGTTGCAAATCCTGATGTTTGTCTCAAGGTCTGGTGCACAGGGACAGACATGAGATGCACAGACTGATTGATACACAGCTATGCAGCCTGGCTAGGGTTTGGCAGCCTCAGGACTGGGTTTATATACTATTTTGCATTTCTATTCAAAACAGGTTCTACTAAAGCTTTAGGCATTCCTGAAAAGCTACAGTGAAAGGGACAGTGTATTTTCCATAGGCTCCATGGCTCTATGGGAGAAGGGACTATGCAGCCTGTTCCATGGGGAGGGGACTCAGTCATGAGTGGGGAGAAAGGAAGAAAGCTCAGTTGGGAAAATGTCACAGAAACAGGCTGCTTCTTAGGCTTGTATAATTTTCTATCATTGACCGGTGATAGGGGGATGTTCAAGCAAGGATGACTTAGTGCTGTGTTTGATCAAATGTAGTAATCTTGTCCCAGGAAATTCATTCAGATGTTAATAAAAATGGAAAACTGTGAAATCATGGCATTTGCAGGATAGTAGGGAGGCTTTGTCTTCCTACCTGCAATTTACCCTTCTTCATTGCTGAGGCCAAATAACAATGTGGATAAATGGCTTTTATCGCAGGACCTGGCTTTATACGCCTTGTGTAATGGTAGGAGGAAAATTAATACTGAAGCTGCAACCTGATGAAAGCCATTGTAACAATAGCCATTCTTTGTGAAGTGCTGCATCCTAAACTGATTTTCACTAAATGTTTACAATCATATATCTCTGTGTCTATGTGAGAGACATTCTTGTTTACCATGTGATTTCATCAGCTCCTACGGCTTGAAACACCACAATGCACCCTGTGCTCTAACACACAAAAGCTGATGGGTTTTCAGTTTAGGGGGATTGTACAAGACACCTCCTAATCCCCCCTTCCCCAAAAGAAACCCCAAACTCCTCAGGCTTCTGGAGTTCATGATGTTTCTTCTTTGATTTCCTCTCTAGAAAAAAAAGGATGTGCAGCTGAAAACTGCACTGAAAAGAGAGGGAGGTGGGGAAAATATGCTCCTAAAATGTTTTGAAGGATAGAAATTACCTGCTTTTTGTGAGCTGTGTGCAATAGATTTAGTCTGGGCATTAGTTATCCAAATTACCTCTTCCTTTTATCTAACATAAAAAATACTGTCACACTTAAGTAATGTTTCATTTTTGTGTGTAGATGCAGTATCAGATGCTTAATTAGGCCAACAATTATTCATGCATTAGTGTGAACTTTTTGAAGTATAATGGTAACTTGTTAACTTGTTAAATTTATAATTATTACCACTGATAATTAGCAACCTTTTTTTTTAAAAATGCGCATGACTGGTCCTGTAGAAAAAACTAACATTTGCAATACTGAATGGTGCAATTCAGTGGAGTTCACATCTCTTCACACAACTTGACTTAAGATTGAAGACTTGACCTTGCTCAGGTAGAAGTCCCAGTGTATTGTAGTCTTGGATACTCAGTCATACTCCACATTTCTAAGAAGCTGCTATTTAGAATTTCCTGCTAATTTAATGCTGTTCTATTGTCTTTGCAACAGGAAAATTGCATCCTTTGTGACATTGTTATAAAAACCCTTAACTTTCCTTTAATGCAAATAATTTTGAGTGCATTCCTTACTATTTTTTTTTCCTTTGGAAATTCGAATAGCAAACAGCTGAAATTCTCTCTGAGGAAGCGTATTTTTAAAGATACAAGTCTGATGCAGATTTTCCATTTCACTTTAGAAATTTGAATGACAAAATACTTCAACAAACATGAAGATAAAATGCTCATTCCTGCTAAACACTTTGGAAGTACATCTCTAGCCTGACCTATTCTTTTTATTACTATGTGTGATTGTGTGGCATATAATTTTTTATGTATGTGTGTCCATATATATAGGTAGGTATCCATCTATATATGCTCCCTATATATATAATTTATGCACACACATTCTTTAATGTAACATTAAATACACACCAATATGTTATACAACATTATGGCTTCACTATTATTCACTCAGAGTTAAACATTCAGAAGCTGAGTTACATCATGTAATCATAACTTTGGTCTTACGTATTTTACTGCCTTTAACTGGGTGAGCACACATTACTTCTCAAAAAATGCATCCATGTGCAGCTTTATCTGTATGCTTAGAAGTTGAAGTATTTCAAAAATAGACATTTCTCCACTCCCTATCCCAGGAGCTTAATCTTACGTTGTTCGAAGTCTGTACAAATGTAACTTGAATACAGCACTTCAAATGCTGAATTGCCAACCTTTTCCTTCATTCTTTCACAGGTATAGTAGCATTCGCATGAGTCTTATTTTGAACCATTTATTCTTTTTTTTTAATAAAAAATGATTGATGAAAAACATTTACTGGGACAATGCCATTCAGATTGTATTTTCATATTGTATTTCATTTCATCATGAGGAGAATCTATAGCGCATCAAAAAAGGAGTATTAAACTAGAAATCCCAATGTCTGAAGCTACCTAGATTTAAGAAATAATTTGGACCCTTAGAAAAACACCAGTTATAAATTTTGGATCAAGTTTCAAATTTGGATTGCTGATTTGAATGAAATGTAAATGACTTTAGACGTGGCATCTAGATACAGTTCTTCCCTAACCAAGTTACAAAGCAGATAAAGAGAAATAAACCAAAAGAGAATGATCAAGAAGAGCAATTAAAAGCTAAATAGTTCCCTGCTGTATTAGAGTGGCAATAACCTTTTGTTGCCTTGATTTACTGCTTTGTAAATTGGGAATATCATGGCTGTTTCTGATGTTTACACAGCACTTAACAGATAATTAGGATTTTCTACATGCTAAGTATTTCAGCAATACGTAGTATTTTAATGGTGATACCCAGACGTGCATATCAAAGCAGTGTAAGACCAGTTTTTTGCATACTTCATCTGGGACAAGAAAGGATATTTTCTTCATTTTCCCATAACCCATTTCCTTTCCTTTGCTTGGACTGTATGAACTTAGAAGAGCTGGTACCTGGAGCCTTAATGGGAGGGTTTGGGTGTAAAGATATCCTCACATAAAGTTGCTTTCTTTCTGTAACAACTGGATATAAATCCTGATGGTCAGTGAATTCAGTCCATTGTCAGTATCCCCAGTAAAGACTAGGACAGAAAGAAAGTTGCTGGCTCTGCTGCTCCTCTGATCTCCATTTGCATAGATTGTCCAATAAAATGAAAATCATGCTTCTAAATATAACAGGGCTGGAATACCAAATACTATATGTAAACACTGGGCTGTATTTTCCTCTTTTATTTTTGTTTTTGGGTTTGTTTGTTTGTTTTTTCTTTTTGCATAAGGGTGATATATAAGGAAAGAGATGTCTTCCTTAAAAGGTAGATACCTCCTTTTTAACTCCTTGAGCCTTGCTCGTTCTTCGGCTGACTGGGTCTACACAGAGTTGGCTGGAAGCACATAGACCTATCACCATGCTGAGCTCAAGTTAATATATGCTGCCTCTTGGTAAACCTTGCTATTTTGGGTTCAGCCCCATGCTAGCTTTAATTAAATGTCTTCTAATTCAGAGCTGGCTCATATCTTGGCTCATATCCCCATTCATGGGAAGAGTGAAATTTCTCTGCCCACAGTGATAGGACAAATCCCCACCGTTATCGCTGAAGTTCTTTACTGAGTTGGTATAACTTGGCACTATGACTATAATGGCCTGACTTACTACAATCAGTCTGAATGTTTTATTAGTATTTGCCATCAGATGTTCAGGGAGTCAGGGAAATATACATTGAAAGTTGCATCCTTTAGTCAGAAACATAAAGGAAAATATTTTATCTGTTGCATTTTCTACCTCCAGAAAGGTGCCACAACAGCAGCAAAAACTTTCAGAGCAAATAATGTAAACAACATATGAGAAAAACAGCCAACAGTGTCATAGAGCTAATCAAGAATATATTTGATTTGGACTAAAAAATCATATAATCTTCCTTTTTGTTTCTTGCAGTTAAAATTTAAAACAGAATTTCTTTTCTGTTTTAAAATAATGATGAGAGCAATTGACATCTGCCAAAAGCAAATGATGTGTCAGCTTACCATAAATTCTGTGTTGAGTCTGGGCAAGTGTAAAAATGCTAAATGTAACATTAATTTATCAATTTAACATAGCAGAAAAGCTAAATTGCTCCATATGATGAAAATTCTCATTTTTGCCGTTTTCATATTGTTTTCAAGTGCAACTCCTTTACCACTAAACAGTGACCATGCAATGGAGATGAATTTCATATCCCCTGTCCATTGTTGTAAATTATTTTAATTACTTCTGCAATGGGTAATTGACACAATCAGCAGAGGTTAGCAGATCATCTGGGAACATTTATTTTGCCAATTATCCATTCTTGAAATGTCAATACTAAATTATCTTATTTTTTTGCTACGAATACTATATATACACAGCTATAGTAAATGTAAGTGTTTTCTAGGAGAACTTGTGATCTCAGGGTTCATGAGTTAACATGTTTGTTCTGGCTACTAAAGCTAAACTGAATGTTAATGCAACATTTCAAATACTGTTATCTGAAGTCTTTTGTAAAAACAATATGTATTGTAGCACAGGACTGTATTTATGTAATGAGAAAGCATAATGTGCTCAATAAATATTGAAGTTCTTGGCCTCCTGCTGAGCATTTGATATTGAAGTGTACCTAGTTACAGACTTTGAAATTGATGCCCCTTTTCATTCTGGGCTGAATTTGCACCTTTGCTACAGTAATTTCACTTTGCAACTCTGCACATAATTATTGTGAGACTGATTCAACAGCGAAACAATAAAGAGAGATATAGAGAGAGTTCTGCCTGAACAGCAGGCAGTGTTGTATTATTTTAATGAAACTGGAAAGTTTGAGGAGCTAAAACATTAAACATTGCAAAATGCCGAAAAAAGGTCTTCAGGCAGTTGTTTTCTGGTCCTCTGCTACTCTCAAAGTATTTGGAGCTAGATTTCTGTGAAGTGAATTATAAGTGTAAAAGAGAACAGACTTTTGGCCTTTGTGGGATCTTCCACCGTGGAGTAAGCAATGCTATATTAAGCATCCATCACCTGA
The DNA here is from genome assembly GCA_002844005.1 of Limosa lapponica baueri. Lineage (NCBI taxonomy): Eukaryota > Metazoa > Chordata > Aves > Charadriiformes > Scolopacidae > Limosa > Limosa lapponica. The sequence goes on from KZ506470.1 coordinate 174,809, forward strand.
AACCTCCAAGCCCTTAAGAGCTGATCTGGGTACCTGAGTAAGGAAATGTGGCAAGAGTGTAAGACAGGCTTGTATCTTCCTGACCCTAAATTCAGTATTAGTTCCTCCTTTTGTATTAGCTCTTCTGAGAACTTTTAATTAGCTCCCATGGCAAATGGACTCAGGAAGGCAACTGGCTCTTTTCATTCTGCACCAACTCATCGGAGTTTTAAGTAACTATAATATTTTGCTCTGTGAATGTGCATATATTTTTAAGGTTCATGTTTTTCCAGGACAATGTTAGTGCTGAAATGCCCTCAAAATGTGATTATTTTGCATTGCAAAAAGGAGCATCTCAAGGAGACATTCAAGCTGAGCAGATCCTTAGCCCCTTGGAAAGGGCTGTAATACAAGAGTTTGAGGGCATACTAATTTAGCAACACTCCTAGTTTTGAGAGGATGGTGGTGGTCCCACAGAGGGCATTTCATGCTCCAAGAGCAGTCTGCGTAGACTGTACCCACAGAAGAGTCAGACCCTTGGCAGAGTCCTACTGAGAGAGTCATTGACATGAAGCAAGTTCTTTCAATCAAATTAAGAGCAGTGCATTTCTCATTCATGAAATTTTGGCTCCTTTGAAGCCTATAGGAGTTCTGCTGTTGTCTTGCAGTGTGGTTGGTGTTTGAGCTCTGAATCTGCAATAAGCTAAGTGGTTGAGTTCAGAAAGAAGTATGAGAACTGACTATTCCACAAAAATTACTTGGCACATGGGAGTAGTCTGGGTTTTTGGGAGGGAGGTTTTCCGAGACACATCGAAAGTTACCCCTGTTTCAGCTGAAACTAGCTGCTGAATTTCTCCTTTGTGTAATAGCAGATCTCTCCCAGTGTCCTTATTATGGTTCATTCAATATAAGAACAATAAAAGTGTACACAGAAGCCCAGCTACTCAGGCACTGTAGATCCATTGACTTCAAGATCTGCTGAAAAATCAAAACAAAAGCATGCACAGAGGAGTCTTCAAACTTGATCTATAATTAACTTTAAAAAAAAAAAAAGGTCTGTGCCAGTTCAAATCCTCAAACTATGCAGTATGATGTAAACTGACATACCACCACTGATGTTGCCAGACTTGCATCAGTCATCAGCCTGAGAATCTCCTGCATGGGGCCTCTGGTGCTAGAGAAGTAAAATGAAATTCCAGACAGTGTGGTTTTTCAGTCTAGTGAAACCAGAGCCTTTTCAGTTCTCTTCAGCTCACTTGCTTAGGACACATCACCTTCTAAAATTTAACTGCTTGGCTCAATTAGTGGGCAGAGTGGCCAATGTGATGATGAAAGATTTTTATATGAAGTTGGTATCACTTAAGATAAGTGACTTAAGGTAAGTCTCTCTCTCACATCACTTTAGATATTCAGGTTTTCTACACATGTTTTGCTGAGATGTATCTTATTTAGACATTTACACTCTCAATGGTCTTTTACAAAATATGTTTCCAATTTCTTTTTCCTAAGCAGCAGAAATGTTGCAATCAACTTTCTATGGACAAGTGTTATGGGCTACATTCATTTCAGATACTGTATCCCAGCAGCTACGTCTGTGATGTATGCTGTCAGTGAGTGAGCAGGTTGTTCCACTTGCTAGTTGTTGGTCTTCATTTGGTCCTCTGACTCATAAGGAACTTTAGCTATGGGTGTTTTCAAATTGCAGTCCTCCTCCATCCCTTCTTTTCCCGCTGCCATTTCTGTACACTTGTCTGTTGATTTGCTTCTCTTAGATAATTTCCCTTCTCCAAGAATATAGGGTTTTATATTCCTGACTCATTTTTCCTGAGTTTGCACCACTGTCTTAACTGCCCTTCACTTTGTTGAACTCATTTACCTCTCTGTAAGGAGTGGGAGAAAAATAGCACCCTTCAGTGCTCCACTTGCTCCTTTCATTGCACAGGTGTAAATGACAAGATATGAGATTGTCAGGAATTAGATCTGACTCAAGCTACTCAGGCATTGAGTTATGCTTGCAATTTGAGGTTCAGAAAACATTGGGAACTGTCAATTTTCATGTTGTGCAGTGGTGCAATGGTATGGAATAGCATTAAATCTTACTTTGATCCACAGTCACTAAATATTTGTGCGCTGTAGCAAACTCTGAACAAACCTGAATTTAGATGCAAGTTTATAACCCCTGTATTGGGCAATATTGTCTTTGAGATACCAAGTTTTGCTGCAAACAATTCATGCTACCCTGTGGATATTCTTTTTCTTGTACACGATTCAGTCTTCTGTAGGTTCCCAGGCATAGGTTGATATTGTTGGTATGAAAAAGTTTTCGCTTCAGCTAGGCATTCTGCCCTCATTACAAGGGCATTAATTTGCTCACCTATCAGTTTCTGAGCTACAGAAATAGCACCCTGATATATTGAGAAAAGTGGAAGCTTGTTTACTTAGAAACAGTTTGCTTAGAAACTGAGGTCACCCAGCAACTACTTCAAGAGCAGCTGAGGTTTGTGTGGCCATGGAGGACTGGGACTTCAGAGAGAAGAAGAAGGACAGCTGAGGATGGCAAACACCATAACTCTTTCCTAGTAAACTATCCTGCTTGCATGCCATCCCTACATGTGGGTCTGTTTTGAGTTCATTAGTTATTTTGAGTTAGTTAGCTGTTCTGCCCATTTATCCAGGATTCCATTCACAAATCCAGTGCATCTCACATTTTTTGTTTAATACTAGTTTATTAGCAAAGTTATTACACCGAATAACTTACAGACTGTCAGAACGTTGCTGCAACAATTAACCATGCACTTCTCAGAATAAGCCTGTGCAGTGGCCTGAACGACATGCAATGTTTTACCCTAGTTTTAAAATGAAATTATCTTCATTCTGTCTTTGGAGACACATTCAGACCCGGGTACTATGGAGTTCACAAAGTCACAGAATGGGTGAGGTTGGAAGGGACCTCTGGAGGTCACCTGGTCTAACCGTCTCTGCTCAAGCAAGGCCACCTAGAGCCGACTGCCCTGGACCTTGTCTCCCTTCCAAAGAGGGACACTCCACCACCTCTCCCAGTAACCTGTGCCAGTGCTCAGTCACCCTCACATGAAAAAAATGTTTTCTGATGTTCACAGGGAAACTCCCTTGTTTTGGTTTATGCCCATTGCCTCTGGTCCTGTCACTGGGCAATACTGGAAAGAGGCTGGCTCCATCCTCTTTGTACCCTCCCTTCAGGTGTTTGTATGCACTGATAAGATCCCTTTGAGCCTTCTCTTCTCCAGGCTGAAGAGTCCCAGATCTCTCAGCCTTTCCTCACAGGACAGATGTTACAGTCCCTTCATCATAATCATGGCCCTTCATTGGACTCTCTCCAATAGCTCCAAATTCACGGTCACCCATACATTTTTAAGGGCAAAATTTAGTCCTGTGGCTTTTTTTTGTTGTTTGTTTGTTTGTTTTAATCATTCTGGGTATTTCAGGAACACTTAAAGTAGAAAAGTAATGAGCAAATAAGAATATCTAATTTACTCTCAATTTCTTTTTTCCTGCTAGATCTGCTTAAGAGGCTGTGGTCTTTATCTAAGTCATCTATGAAATGAACAAAGGAACGATTTATACAGGAGATTAATGGGTGTGAGGGGCTTTGGTAATATGGCAGTAAGTACCATAGAAATGTTATAAATATCTAAAAATTCAGCACAGTGAGGTATGGGCAAAACTCCAAATGGTTGTCACTATTGTAAGATGGAAAATAAAACCCTTAATGGGCAAAACCTCTGCCTGTTATTGGTAAGAAGCACTAAAAGTAGCCATTCTTAGGAGCACTTGTGGTTGACTAGCACTTGTTATGCTACAGGAGAGGAGTAGTAGTCCTGAGGAAGAGGTTTTTCTTTGTCATATCAGCAGTTTTAAGTAGAACGCAGATGCTTTATGCTTCCAGGCCTGGTTACATTAGGCAATGTATTGAGCACAGTGCGGAGGGTTGCTTTTTTAAAAAAAGTGATGTGCTAGGAATTAATGGTGTGATTAGTGAAATTTTGCTTCTCTTGCTTGTAGAAACTACAGGCAGTTTTCACTTTTGCCTGTGTTGCTAATTGAGACAGGTGTAAAGTCAGATATTTTCACAGAAGTCACACAGGCCAGAGTGTCAATAGCAATTAAGTATTGAGTGTGCATATGACTAATTAATTAGTGCCATAAGGAAACATATGTTTTGGCTCCTTCCTGAAGCCAATTACCACATGCCTGTGTTATAAGGCAGAATGAGATGCAACCTCACGCTGAAACAGGAGTTCATTACAAAACAAATGACAAAGAAGGAAGAAAGTATATCCTGACCAAGCCAACTAGTACAGGCCCCCAACAAAGGAAAATATTATCAAGAAAACTCCTGCACTGCAAAGAGAGCTCTGACTCCCTTCAAGCAAAAACTTCAGATCACTGGTACACTTGCACAACTTGTTTCTTAAATTCATGTACAATGCTTAAACATATTGTAGAGCTGAATATGGCCCATGGCTGAAAAAAGCATATAACTTACTTCTAATGACCCCATCAAGGTTGCAATGGAGATAGGTTTTGATACTTCCTTTTTTTTCACTTGGTTTGAGTTCATATTTGTGTATTTACAGTGTCATTTTGACTTACTTCATGCTTCAGTCCTGAACTGTGGTTCCCCTGGTTGTCTTCCCAGCCTCCAAGCAGCTCATTCCTTTTGAGAGGGAATCTGAGCAAAACTGAGCAAATAGTTTTCTTCAGCATCAGTATAAAGACATGCAATGGGCTTTTGGCCAGGCTGCTTCTGAAGAGTCAGCAAGGACACAAGGCTAGACTCACTCGCTGACCCAAGGGCTGGGGTTTGCTCCCTGCTGCACTTCCCAAAGGCAACAGAGACTTCTCAATTCTTCCTCACTTTTAGAGCCTGCAGAGATGGTCCATTCCCTAGTCTTCATTCTGCTTAGATTTCATTATCTTCACAATATTATCTCCTTGAAAGATGCTTCTTCAAATGATGTACTACTTTAAGGTACAGTTGCAGAAGTCAGGTACAATTATACGGCTTGGTTATATCTGCCATACAAATTATTTTTCAAGCAGCATTAAAAATAGTATGCTTTCAGTCACTGAGAACGAGGACAGAGTTCAGCTGCAGCTTGGCAACTAATTGTTGGCAGAAACTTTGTACCATATTCGTTGAATATTTGCACAGGCAAGGATTACATCAGTAACAACAGTACAAATTTATATGTTAAATACAGGAATGCCTTCTAGCAAAATGACAAAGTCACTAGTAATGCCTTCTAATTCTGTGATTTGCTTCAAACTTAGCTTAGGTATTATTTTACCCAACTCCTGACATGAAGTTTAAAATAAATGTCTTCAGAATTCTTCGTATTTCCATTCCCACCTTGCATGAATACACCTCACCAAATACATTGCCACTCTATGATACTTCTATCAGACCTAGTTGAACAGGATTTAAAAATCTTTAACATGGCTTTATGGTGAGAATATTCATGAATACAAATCCATAGTTTGCTCACACTTAACATAATCCAGGTACACATTTTTCCTGTGCACTCATTCATGGGAAATGTAACACAGATGAAAAACCCACATAGGCTCATGTTTTATATATTTGACCATCTGTGCTTCTTGCTGCCAAGAAAAAACCCTCTGCCTTTGCTCCTATCATTTTATTGACACTCTTGGCAGGTGTGGGGAGTTTATTAGCTTTTTATTATTTTACCCACTTTTAGTCCTTGTCTCCCCTCTTTAGGTCCATGGCAGAATTATAGGACTATGCCCTGCTGGTTTTTTGCAACTGAGCATTCTGTTTAGTCATTTTGTTGCTCATCTTGACAACTGTTGTCCCCTCTGGCTTTTCTGCTTCCACCTTGTGGCTTGTTAAGACTTCTGCTTTAAACATGAGTGCTGCTTATTCTCCCCCAACTCCTGTGTTAACTTTGGGAATCTGTGCATCCAGGGGCAGGCCTGCTAAAGTCATGGATCTCCAGGGGTCACCCTGCTGCATTAGCAGCCGTCTTCGCATTTGCTCATTGCAACTGTGCCACTTACATCTTGAAGGTGACTCTACCTCCTTGGTCCCTGCCAAAGAGGGTGGTAACTTAGTTGTGGCTAAAACAGCCAACACAAAGAAGGAAAAAAGGACTGGCCAACAATGTCTAGAAGTGACACTTGCTTCAATTTCTAGGTTTGCTGAGGTCTACCCATGCTTGTGTTAGCACAACCCACCTGAACCCTGAGGTTCACCCTGAGAACCCAAGCTAAGCCCAGCCCGCTGTGGGGCTCAGGTGGTGACCAGCTCTCCCCAGGAAACACACTGTTCGTCTTTCTGGTGGTGGCCACTCATCTCTGAAAGAGGGGTCTCTCTGGATCTGCCTCAGCAGCAGCACAGTGTCTGACTCCTGCCCATGGTCCCATTTTGAGGACAGCCAGGGACACCTGTGAGTGGGTGCATGGGGGCCAGCCTCGCTGGTGCTCTGCCAGGAGTCAGCTCAGGTGTGCTGCTGAGCAGGCTCGAGTCTGGCCAAGTTACTCTTGGTAGGGTCAGTAATCACCTGGAAGACTGGCCTTGAAGGTCAAGTTCTGAGGCCCTCCTGAGCCTTGATTTTCATGTGCAAAGTACTGTTAATGGTGGTCTTCACTTCTCATTTTTATTTCCAAACTTCTGTGGCAGGGCACTGTACTGTGCAGTTTAAGATGAGCCTCACGTCACTCTGCATGTACTAATAATACTACATGGAGGTGCTGGACATAAACAGGAAAGGCCTTGTCATTCTTTCAAAGAAGGAAAGTTAAGTTTAGTTCTTGATCTAGAAACACAGTGGGTACTCATAAAATCGTCGTTAAAAAATCAACAAGGGCTTCTATAAAATCGTCTTCAGTTGTCCAAGCACTCTGATCCACATATCTGCCTGTACTCTTTCTTGGTACATCTGTAACCAGAGGTATGTAACAAATAAGTAAACAATTTATCCCATCTTTAGTAAACTGAACAAAATGAAAAATCAAGATCATGTTCAAAACCTATTTAACAAAACCTCATCAAATAAAATTATTTGCTGTAATTGTGTCTCCTGGATTTTGATTTATTACCAGACAGTATTTAATGCACTCAGAAATGAAGAATTGGTATTCCAATGGCACAACATATCAGAGCAACATCAAAGCCATATCAGAGCAACATCAAAGCCATTTATAGGCTGTGTGACTCAGTTGCACATGACGTTTAAGAAAATATTCTATTTAAGCATACTTAGTTGTGGGGTTTTTTATGTTAAGCATTATCAAGGATAACAATATTTCATTGGAGGCAGATGACTATCCAGAAACATAATTAATCATGATTATTTATGTCATACCTAATTATCAGGAAATAGCCCTAGGGATACACTTCAGTTATGTTTCAGAACCTTCAGACTATAATTACTTTGCTTTGTATTAAATATTCTTTCCATATTCTTGCAGAAGTTTAGAACATATTTATAAGAAATACGGTCAAAGGGATAGAAATAAGTAATATACATTCAAATAATGAAAATATTGTGCATTTGGAGAAGTGCTGAGTTATTATGAGGAAGTATATTAATTTTATTCTCTTCATAATTAGGTAAAAGAAATGCCTTTCTACTGTAGTTTTTAATATGTGAGCACACTAGCAAAACAGCAAGGGCCTTAAAACAAAAGCCTTTAAAAATTCTGGTAATGTAGTGTAAAGTGGATTAAAAGTTGGAAAAAAATACAATTCTACCTAAGGGTCTGAAGTCTCAAAGGCTTTTCATTTGTAAATTTTGAAAGCTATTTTTGAGTGAGGACCTTTCGTATTCTAAGAGTTTCATAGCTTCTGGTGTTGCTGTAAAAAATATTTGGATGCACTTCTGGCTTACTATTTATAACCCATTGTGTGTAATTAAAGCATTTAATAGGAGTTGTGAAATTAGGTAGGCACTGTACATAAGTATGTATGTGTGTAATTTACATTCCTGGTTGTTAACAATATTGACTTCTTTTAAAATGAAGAAAGGATAAGACTGAATATAAGACCTCAAAACATGCACACACTTGTGGACCTAAGCTATAATTTTATTGAAGGGCATACCACACAACAAAGTCATTCCTGTATAAATGAAAACCTGGACATTTATTTTTACAAATAAGGCTTTTTTCCCCTTGTTTTCGTTGATAAAAAAGACAACAACATATTTTCAGCACCGCTATAACCAGAGGCTGTTTTTGGGAACATGGCTCTTGCATAACAGATTTGCAGAACTATGCTGGAATGCATGTCATTATACGGTCTGGGAAAGTAGGTTGGGGGGGTGGGCTGAGGCATTTTTTTTAGTTTGGGTTGTGCTTAGGAAACTTATGTATGACCAGGCCCAAAATTCAAAGTGTATTTGGTTATTTTATGAGCTGACAGAATATGAGCTTAAAGGTACTTATTCAGTACCTTTGTGTACATTCATTGCTGTGTGCTTAGTGTTAAGGTAAAGTTGGAATCTACTGACCTCATTGCACGTGCTTACAGCTATGTGTATGGTTAAACAGGGTTTGTACCGGGAACAGAAGCCCCAGTACAGCTCTTGTTGAACAGAGTTACGCGCTGGCTTCAGTGAACTGCCCTGGGATGAAACACTTCCATCCAGTTATTGTGTAGTGAGTGCTGAATCTCCTCTTGGTTTTGGCATGAGTGCTTTAGGATCTGGGTAGTTTCACTCTTTAGGCTTAATCTTATATAGGTCCCATTGACTTTGGAATCATGTTTCGCTAAATCTCTTGTTGTGACTTGTCCATGATTTAGTTAACTGAAAGTGAAGTGCCTTGGCAGCCACATCGTTGCCGTATTTATTGCCCAGGTCCTCGTTTTAATGTCTGTGTATTTCATGACACAGCTTTGAAACCTCTGCAGGGTTTAACTTTACAAAACCCTCATTAAAGTGAAATTAGAGGATTATTCTTCTTGCAAAATTATTTGACCTGCTTAAATATTAAGGAAAAAATAATAAAGAGGGTGTTATTTTAAAATGCTAAAAAGGAATGCCTCGTGTTAGGGTTCAAAGTTAACAATCTCCTCTTAACACTGGGGCAGAGAAATACAGAAATTGGTTGCTAACATTTAATGTAGAGACAGCCCTCTGATAGAGTCCATTACAATTTAATGACAGTGCCATGTTTATCTAAACCAGTGATGAAAAACAGTGTATAGATTTGAGCTGCCACTCTATGTCTTCTGTGAATAATCATATGTGAAATTGAATGTTACTTGGGGAAATATTTCTTTAAAAAATGTCTGACTTTTTTCTACTTCCTATCCCAGAAGGTATTTTTCTTCTCTGCTTGCCTCTAACCTTAGCCGGACACTTTTTTCTTTCACCCACTATTTGAAACATCATTAGAACAGAAGGCAAAGTGTTTGGGTAATTGAACATTCAATTAATTAAATCAACAAATTTTGAAAGTTGGTGTTATGAATTGACCACTTTCACTTGGCATTTTCCCTCTCTATTTTTATCTACTTCCCTGAGATTTCTGAGCATTAGTATCTAAATGGTGTGCTGCTTGTTGCTGATGATGGACAGGAGCAGACTTCCCTTAATAAAGCACTAAAGTGGAAACAGTGATCTAGTGACTTTTTAGAGAATATTAAATGTTTCACTTTTCTCTCAACCTACCAGCCCTCCAAAGGCAACCTCTATGTAAGATGTGGTGAATCTTATATATCTGATGTTGATTCAGCTTACGCTGAGGTGAGCTGAGGCATCTCCCTGAGCAAAATTTCCTGAAGCGGAGAGTGGTTGAGGTGAGAAGCTATCCATCTCCAAAACGCTTAGGGGAGTTCAGCTACCAGCAGCACATGGGAAATGAGAAAAGAAAAATAAAAAAGGAAGAGAATTCTAGGAAAAGGAAAGGGCTCTTCATCTGAGCTAAGCACACTACTTTTTTCCACAAGGAGGAGTCTTGTGTCTGGGTCTAAACACCCTCCTCACCTCCCAGTGGCTAATTTGATCCATGGATTCTCTTTACATTCCTGTGCCAGGCCAGACAAACACCTCAGCTTCCATGATGTCTGCTTTTCCTCAGGTTGAAAGCTACTCTTTCCTTTCCTAAGCACCCTACACTGATTTGAGATATGTGCTATAGCCACTACGAAGCTGCAGCTCAGTTCTGGCTGGTAAGGAATGGTGAGCAGGACATCTGCAAGGGAGAGGGGTCTGTAAAGCTGGGAAAAGAGCACACTGGAGATCTGAATTTTCTGTAGCCATGATCTGGCACACAGGGAAAAATTGGAGAGGTCAGGGCTACCTTTTCCAAGGACACAATGGAAGAAGGGAGATTATTATTTTATGTATGATGCACATGAAACGATCCACAATAGAAGTTTTTGGCAAGGTAGACATAGGATTCTTCAAATATATCTATTCTTCAAAGAGAAATCCTCAATATTGTCCTAGTGCTGCTGGTAGGAACCTATGGCACATCCTTAAGTGTGCACAAATGCATGCTGCCTTCCACTGAAGGTTTTGAAAGAAAACAGGCACTTTTTTCCCCGAGAAGGTTTGTTTGCCTGTATGCTGTCTTGTGAAGGCTGTGGCAACTTCTGCATTGTTAGAAGAAATTATCCCTTGACCATTTATTCTTCTCAGAGCTTTCATTCTTCTTCCACTTGTTATTTTATATATTCTCTATCTCCCAAGGTTTTTTTCTGCATGAAGAGAGATTTGGCTCATGGCATCCATCCTGTGTTATTGGTCTCTGTTACTGTAAACCCTGGAGTGTGACTTCAGTGAGAAATGCACTCAAAGCGTAGGATGGGAAAACAATCTCATTTAATTCTAAAAACTGTGACCTCAGTAGGGAAAACCACACAGTGACAGCAAATAATCTACTGTTTGTATACATATTGTTTCCCACTTCTTTATTTCAAGTTTTCCCAGAGTGGAAGCTCATCTTTTATCAGACAATTCTCTCCTGCAGTCTTCCCAAGCCACAGCAGAACAGAGGAAGTATTTTAAAATTGCTGTCTATTTGGATTGTTTGAAAACCTATTAGAACACTACATATACAACTTGGAGATAATTTTAAACTCTTCCTGGAACTATTTGCAATTGCTGAGGCTTAGGAACAAACCAGGTTAAAAATGCCTTTGTATGGTACCAAGTTACGTGCTTTTTACAGCCATATTAGCCACTATGCTTCATCTCCTAGTATTTGAATACTAAGTGCATAGTAGACACATCTGTACAGGTATTCAGCTATACATCTGCATTGTCCAAAGAAGAGAAATAGGAAAACTTATATAAATGACCATCTGTGTACCATCTTTCTGTTATTCTACATAGCCTTAAATACTTTTAGGATAAACTTATGGAATTAGTGAGATTATGATAATAGCCTGGTTTTATTTGCATTAGTCCACAGAAGTAATGCCCTTCAACTCTAGATTCATCCCAGCTACCTTTCGTCATTTGGGTCATGTAGGTTCTCTCTGTATTCAGCGTAGATGGACAGTGAGGTCCAGAACATTACGCAGCTCCCCTGTCTTAGAAACCATGGCTATAGGGCCTGTTGTTAGAAAGCCTGAACACCTCTAAGGTCCCATAACTTCAGTGTTTGTGTAAGTCAAAACTCAAGTGTCCACACCATTATGCAGCTTTTCTGCAAGAGAATGGAGTCTGTCTCTTTTAAAAAAACCTTAAACCCTTCTGTATGAACCTTCATTTGTCGTGTAGAAGTCCTGTGATCCTGTAGGATTTCTGTGCAATTTTAAAGACTTTTCTGTAAGGATGTTGATGCACTTTCACACTTGATCATTTTTCCACTTATTTGCCTCACACTCCCTTACTTGTCTGGCCACTCCAGGCACCTCAACTGTAAAGAGAGAAGAGTAGCAGTAATCTCTACTAATGGCACCTGACCCTTTCTACAGGAAATTAAAAGGAAATGGGGCCATGAATAATGAAGTCAAAGGCAGCTTTCTCCCTTGCATCCCACTGGAAGTCCAGACTTGAAGGTAATTTTGGATGACTTCTACATACGTGGTACATGTATGCCTATGGAGACATAGATGACATCCATCAGTACCATGCCTTGTAGTTCAAGGAAATCAGTCAAAAAGCCTGTCCTGTGTTTTTCAGTTGATAGCTGATGCAAGCTGATTTGAATATTCTGCTGAGGTACATAATATTTTCCTTTTTTCTTTTTTTTTTTTTTTTT
>KZ506470.1:187104-221268 GCA_002844005.1 Limosa lapponica baueri
TTTTTTTTTTAAATTTGTAAAAGGTTAATTTCCATTACATTTTCATTTAGAAATATTTTTCCGTTTTATGTAGGAGGAATAAAAATCTTTTATAAAGTTTTCAGATTGGAATTTAAAAATCCTGGTTTGGGTAAAATGAAACATTTTGTTAAGTGAAAATTTTTACTTTTGAGCTTGTTGATTCACTACAAATTGTCATCAAAATGGCAAGACCAAGCAGCTAGAAGAGTTATCCGTCAACTGTAGCTGCTGAAAGCTGTTTAAAGACAGGAACGTGTCTTTATTTCTAAGAAGTCTAGACTAGTTTTTCAATTTCTCTCCATTTTCTTACTTTTTTTATACTCATTAATAGTTGGATATTTTGCTAAAGAACTCCAAACGTGTGTTCTTGTTATTCTTAAATGCAAAACAGAACCAATCAATAATTCTGTCTGCTGCAAAACAGACCTAGACTCTGGGTGGTGTTAACAGTACAGAAAATGAACAATACAGGATTAACAAGTATTTTGATCGCATTGCTTTAATTCAGCTAAAATGCAATAGTATTTTGTAGGATTAAACAGGAATCTTTATTTAAGAAAATGCACATCAAAGGGTTGGTCTCTGTTTTTTGCCTTTTTTTTTAACCTTCTGGCTTCTTTATTTCAAACTCTTCGCAGGTCTCACACCCTTTTTCACATATCTATCCCATTTATCCATTTTCTATATTTATTCAGCCTTATATACAGCAGGTCCTCAGGTAGCCAGTGCAATAATTTTGTCAAGCCTCATCAGAACCTATTGAAGAAAAGAGAATATCCTTCAATGACATCAGCAAACATGTTTAGAAGGAGGTTTCAGATGTCAGTTGAACATTGTGATAAACTCTTTCAAGTGTAAACTTGGTAGCTGCATAGCCCCTTTCTTTATGTCACTTCATTGCACCTCATTGCAAAAGGTCAAAGCAATAGAGAGTGATATATTTCCTTCTATTAGGGAGCAATGGCAAGGAGCTGTTTCTTAGGTTTGGTTTGTCCTGACTGTTACTCTCAATGTCATTGAAACACAGCATGGAAATTAAAACATTGAAAGGAAATATAGTAATTGTGAGTTGCCGTCCTTATCTACTGAATAATGGCAACGTACTAGAGGCTGTGTTCCCTGTGGCTGGGGACAAGCGCTGGCTGAGTATGGCTGAACCTTAGAAATGTAATTTTTTTCAGTCTGGACCTTTATATCTGAGTAATTATGAAATCTACTGAGCAGAGAACTCTTCAAATCAAACATATGTATCAGAGCAAAATATTAATTCAGCAATCATGACACAAGATAACATATCAGTCAGTACATAACTGGCTCCCTTATAACTCTGCAGTATTCTTTTTCTACCCACAAATGTCACTCAAGAACAAAAAGTATTTTCCACTTTTTCTACTTCCTAAAACATAGAAACTTTACATCTCTATATCAAAAAGCCTGATTTTTTTATCATTCTATTCCAAAATGCAGTAAAATGCTGAAAATTCAAAATCCCTGATGAAAAGGGGCACTTGCACAAAGTTTATTGTTAAGTTAGGCATGGCACTGTTCTTTTTGCTAAAGCTGAAGTCCTGTGCAAGAATTTGAACCTTTTTATTTTATCTTGTGTTATATTTTTATAGTATATGATTTAATACGTAATATATTTTGAAATATGAACTTATTTTGAAACTGAGCATAAAAAAAATTTTTTCTGGGAAAACTGAAACCCTCTACTTTTACTGTGCCAAAAAATTTTTTTTTCCTAAATCAAAGATCTTCTTCAGAACCTGTCAAGCTTAAGCGATCCACACATTACCACAGGATATTTCCTAGTACCTCTAGTTGTTTGACTGCAAGCACAGCAGTTGCCCCTACCCTGACTTGGGTTTTAGATGCTGCCACAGTATAAATAGAGAATAATAACAAATAATAATCATAAGTGGTAAAAGAAAAAAGAAACGAGGAAAGTATGAGTTAGCTTTAGTGTAGGCAGCAACGTGCCTCCAAACATTTAATTCCCCTGTGGTCAGGTTCCGTTTAGCACTTAGAGTGCTTTCATACATATATGTGTTTTTCCCGAGCTAACAAATATTTCTTCTTCTCCTTAAGGATGAATTTTAGGTATGAATGAACGTGAAGACAGTGTGTGTGAGAGGTCTGACTTCAGGGGTTGCTGATCCCTTCAAAACATTTTAAAAGTAACTTAGATAAGTAGAGGTAAAAAAGCTAGGAAAGCAATGTGACATTGGCAGGAGAGAAGGCTTTGGGGCCTCATCTGAAAAGGAACAGTCAGCTAAAATTCACTATTGAACTAGTGGGGAAAGAATGCTAACAAGAAAGAGCAAACAAACCCTGGCTGGTTTGCTAATGTTGTGATTTATGTACTGCATCAGGGCTCTCTTTTTGCTTCCCCTCATCTTTCCAGATCTGTTGCTGCAGATGAAGAAGATTTCTAGAGAGGAAGCGAGCAGCTGGAATTAGCCTTGTGCCCATGAATTAATTAAGCAAACATTTCACTGAAAAAGGAAAAAAAAAAGATGAAAAAGAGAGAGAGCACAAGTGAGAAAAGTGAAACAACATGCTAAGTCAGTTGGTAGACTGTGGTCTTTTTAGCTCGAAATAACAGTGATCACTTAGCTGCTGGATTTTGAAATGGAACAAACTAGTCCTCTACAGATCAAAGCACCAAGGGTAGAAAAGCAGCAAGGAAAAGAAATGTTCATAGTGTCTAGACAGTTAGAACACCTGCATTATCTAAACACCTACCTGAAGCTTGAAACCAGCAGCGTTACAAAACTGGGAATAGGATTAGTTTCCCATTTAAAATAGACATAGGTCTTTTTGATTGCATGCAACTGCTTCTGCAGCCAGCTGATGGGGAGCAACCACCACCTGATGAGTACACCCAATATGAGACCACAGCATGACCATGTGGTGCTGTCAGGCAGCGCCACCTCACGTGGCTATCCGATGCTCTGTCATTGAGCCAACTCCACAAGTATTGCTGAGCTGTGAATTGATTAAAAAATGCTCATAATGACCTGCTTGCATCAAATCAATGAAAATACACATTAGAAACCGTCATAGATTTTCTTAATTACTCCCTTGGATTTCCAGTTCTTTGGTACTCAGACATTTTCAGCTGCTGAGCACTTACCAATATCCGGGTAAAATGATTGAGCAGAAGCGTGTCGTGGGAATAATGCAAAAATATTTCGCACTGATTATTCAACAGGCAGCTTGTACATTAAAAAACAGCTGGTTGAAAACAGACTACATCACATTATGCTGCATATGAAGGCATATTTAAATGGCCTAGAAAGCCATGCTAAAAGAACATGTATACAAGTGTCTCTGACCTGACCTCAGCACATGGTCCCTGCCTGCGTAGCATTTACTAATATTGACATAGTGATGCTTCCTGTCTTCTTTGTGTTATTCCAGAATCTGGTGATACTGCTGCCTTCAGCTCTACCCAAATCAGTAGGAAATAAAAACATTGAGGAGCTTATCCCACTTCTTTGAATCCAGTTTGGGTCATTTTTCCTTATTGTTGGTGGCTGTTGCCAGCAAGCTGTCCAACTTTACTGAGGTCCCAGTGCTCACAGGGCCAGGAAAAGCTCTACTTTTCTTTTTGGTTCAAAACTGAGCTCCCTTTACTAGACTGAACTGTTACTGGATGCTAGCAGTAGTATAAGAGAGCTGTAAGTGAGAAAGGAGTCTAGGAATTGGGAGTGAGTTTGGGAAAGCACTCAAAAATATGGAGGAACATGAATACAGAAAAGGACAAGAGGTAGGCAAGAGTTTAGACAAGACAGGGGTGCATAGGAATAAGCAAAGAAATCGATGTGTGTTTGAGGAGTGTAGAACTATATATCTTCCTGAGAAAAACCAGAAGACTGTTTACATGCATCCAAAGATCAGGACTGCATGGAGAGAAGTGAAGAAGGTTTGCATGGCCTAGGGTGGGAGGATGAGGAAGGACAGCCGGGCAAAGCAGCAGAGATAAGCTGAGTTCCTGGCTCTCTTATTGGCTCTTGGCATGGCCCAAGACACATTGTCTAGTTTTCTCATTACTTTCCCACTTCTGATGTCCCTGTTTGGTGGAGTTGTTGGGCCAAGAAATATTCATCCAAGATTATGAGGTCTTCAAAGGGCTTTGATGATAAGTCTCATACATAGCAACATAGGTATGACCTATCTATCTGCATGTTCCTGTAGCATTGTATGTATCACTCGGGAAGAGCAGGACACAGAGGTCCATGTGCCTCATGTCTTGGCTAACATCTGGAGATTGTAGCCCAGGCAGCAGAGATTCAGATGGTCAGAGCAGAAGTCTCCAATTCTGAGGATCTAATCTGGGTCTGGAATTGCAATAGCAAAAGATAGGATAGCTCATCCCTATTTCTATTTGTAGACAGAGGGGAAAATGATTGAGTTTGAGTTTGAGTATGGACAGGTCATGTACATACAGGAGGAAATTTGGTGGAAAGGAAGTTTGCAGTTGTAAGTAGATTCTGGGACAAGACAGTAATGCATTTAGGAGAGGTTTAGAGAAGAAAAGACTATCAAGAGAGGAAAGTGTTTCTGATGAGAGGCTGGAATCAGCATTTTTGTGGCTATGGAAAGCTATTATGTGAGAATTTTGTGATAGAGGAAAGAGCGTAAGAGAAAAGATGGAGTGGGGCAGAGAGGGAACAAGCACAGGGAGCCACAAGATGGAAAGCCTGAAAGCAAGAAAAGAGCTCTCCAAAAAGAGAGAGAAGTGCTGAAAAACAAATGAAATCAAGAAAGAAAGGAAAAAGTTAAGATAGGAAAAGAAGAAGAACAAAGGTCAATCACTTTGCACTGGATAGAAAAAAATGACCTTAAGGAAAAATTAATTAAAAAGGTATCCGGAAAGTGATGACAGAGGGAAAAAAAAAGAACAGAACAGAGTGAAGTAGCAAAAAGAAAGAGGGAGACAAAGTACATGTAAACGAAGTCTTTAATTAGCTCAAAGGATAGAGATGTCTACAGAAAAACGAAAAAAAAGCATATGGATGAAATATCAGAGACACTCATTTATGTAGGTCCCTTCAGGCTCAGGTTTTTATGCCTCTTTTTCACTACTGACATTTTAAAGTTGAACACGGTCCTCCCCTCTTGGTCGTTCTGGCCATTTTTTTCCCCCTGTGACTATGTATATCATTGCTCCAGTAACACAGAATGATGTAATACACTTTTTCCACTTTTATATTTGTAGCTTTGCTCGTTTTTTATCATTGTTTTCTACTGACACCGATTCCCTTGTTAAAACAATCTTTTTATCTGTACTGACACTGGATTTCTGGATGACAACTTCTCTTTCATCTAGGGAATTTTTTTTGGTAGAACTGTTGGCACCCAGTCACTGTGCATTTGCTTTGCAGCTCTCAGCACCACTTACCATGAATACCTCTCAGGGAATGACATATCTTTCTAAGGAATCAGCAGTGGCAAAAACTTATTCAGGCTATATTTGCTATGAGTTTATTCATGGACAATATGTTTCATGAATACTGTTGCAGTTTATTTTTCACACAGATGACTCCTATGAACTAGCTTTTGTCAGACAGACACAGAGTCATCCCTTCCCATTGCAGTCCCTGACACTAGGACAATCTGTGGGTTTGAACTCTTCATTAAAGAAATTGGATTATAAAATACATCTGTCTCAGAAACAGCTGTCGTTAATGGTGGTAAAACATAAGGAAAATCTGAAAGCCCTAATAAGTTATTTTTTGCTGTTTTGAAAAGCTTTGTATTGTAACTTTCTCCAATTCCTTCATTCTTGTTAGGGAAACTAACATAATGAGGGAGGCAGAAAGGTGGATAATAGTTTCTCCTTCAGCACGTGGACGGCAGCGTGGATTTGAGCATAGTTTTAAGAGGGGTCCACAGGTTTGCTGTATGGTTGTATGTTATGCTTTTGCAGGCTCTGAATGAATTTAATGTGCACTATGAAAAATTTTTAAAGAAAACTTTGCATGGAAGGGGTATAATGAAGGGACCATTTGTCCCATCTCATTAAACCAAATAGTAAACTTGGGATCAGAACTGTGTGAATTTTATACGTTGTAACTGAAGGGATGATCCCAGAATGGGCATGTGCCCTTGAACAAACTTCAGCCTAGCTAGCACAAGAGCACATGGCAGTGGACATGTGGTAGTCCAGACTTCAGCACCAAATGGGTCCTGGAAACTTTGTTCAGCTCATAGCCAAGCCCATGCCATCTTGTCTTCACTGCATGGGTGAAGCTGTAACTAGCTGTAAATAGGAGACAGCATGTTTGAGTGGCCTGGCCATTCCCGGTGTGCATTTTCCCCTTACCCTCAGAGGCAGTGAAATGACACTAACCCGAATTGCATGTCACGCAGAGCAGGCCCTGCTTCAGCCTGGATGCTCTGCCTCTGAGAGTTTGATGGGTAGACACAGCCAAGACTTGGATTTTTTAAGGCATGTGATAAACTGAGCCCCCACCTTCCATCAGGTCTTAACAAAAAGGAAGCACCTTAGACTTCAGTTGTGAGAAGTGCTGAGCTTATGTCAATTCCATGGTCTTCACTCAGGGCAGAAGGTTCTGCTCATTTGACAGGGTCACCCAGGATCTACCATGGGAAGATCTCAACTGTAAGATCTGTCACTGGCAGCAACCCTCGCACATTGCTTTTTTATGTGATTCTGCTGTAATTTTCTTCCATACAGGCTCAATACCTAAGCTGAGGTACCAAAACAAGAGAAAGGAGCCCCTGGACTGCAGTGAGCTGTGGATAAAGCTTGAAAGGAATGATGTCTTCTGAATGAAAGAAAAGGACCATGGGGATGGAGAGCAGATGGAAAGGAAAGGGAGAGCTCCAAACAGCCATCTCACGGTTCAGGTTTTGAAGCATTATCAGCCAAAAGAAAATCCTGGGAACACAATTTTCCATCAAAGCTCTCCTGCAGAAAAATGGTTTCAGGCCTCCTTGTCAAACCACAGTAGATTTTTAGCATGTTTGAAAAGATATAATTTCTTTTCCTACTAGTAGTCTTGTTCTTTATGGGAATGGTGAGAGAAGAAAATACAGTATGGGGGAAAAAATGTGTGTGTTAACACCTGTAGCAGCTGGATGCTCTTTCTGTTTAGAGTTTTGCTACTGACTGTACTAGGTACTGCTGGATTTGCAAAGAAATATGGACTTGCTTGTCATCACCACAGGTAAGATGACACGAGAGCTACTTGAAGACTGTGAAGGTCTGTAAAGGTAGTTATGCATGTCACACAGACGACATTCTTATAGAGCTGTGTACATCCCATTAAGTTAAAGTAAACAAATAACTATTTTCCTGTTTCCAATCTTCTAATTGTGTAATTATATTTATGTATAAAGGGAACAATATGTAAAGGTAAAAATAAGTGTGGGTCTTTTTACATATACACATACATATATATGTACATAAAGAGTTCTACTACAATAAAGGCATCCTGGCCAAACTGTTTGTCTGCCTCTGGGAGATTTTGTATTAAGCCTTGTGTTCTTACCAGCCTCACAATGATCTCAGATAAGCAAACTGCACCTTTGTGAACAGAACAGAAGAAAATCTATTGTTCTGATATTTATCTATTTGCATATTGCGAAAGAAGTGTGATCTCATTCTCCATTCATTACCCTGTTTTATTCTTCAGTTTATCTCTGAATACATTTTCTTTGACCATCTCTCTCATGCAGATACTTAGAGTAATCTTAATGAGTGGAAACCCACTGGTTATTAGTAAAGCTGTTTAAGCAATGCAAGGTTTCATTTTCTCTTGTAGACTCCTCTTATTCTTAATTGTAATGATCTAATTCCCTAAAGTGTCTGTGCTTCCATTATTAACTCCTATTAATAACTTGTATTAATAATACACCATACAAGTCCCAGTCTGTGCTGAAACACTGCAAAACAAACCCCAGGCAGGGAGGAAACGGTCTTCATGTTTTGTTTTAAGAGGAAGCAGAAATATTCCACTTAAAAGTAAAGCCAAAGACAATATTGCACTGGATTCTCCATTATGCTGATACCTGACTGTTCTTGTCCTACCAAAAAGCACTAAACATGTCCTGAATAAACACTGAAGAGGTCCTAGCTTGAAAGGATGACATATTTGTGGCATGAATTGGGAGTTAAAGTCAGATTGCCTTTGTGCAGTGCAATGCCAAAGCTGGAATCCTGACTATGGTATCTTTAGATGGAAAAATTGTAAGTCTTCCCTGAATATCTCAGAGATCGCTACAGAGCAGAATGAACCCATAGAGATGCAGCAATTACACCATAAGGGTCTGAAGGAAATTGTCACTGCCATGTTATGATAAACAAAAACACTGCTGCAGTGAGAGGCATCACCGAATCGGCACCCATCTCACTGCAGCTGATGTAAAAATATCTATTACTGCATATGTGGACCACACTGTGGTGCCATCTATGTAGTTCTCATGCAGGGAGTGGAAAAGAGGGGAGGGGAAAGAAGGAAGAAGCATGGAAACAGCCACAAACTCACTGCCATCTAGCCATGCCTTAAGCCTCCATCCAGTCACGCGTGGCTGGGCAGAGAGGCCAGGCAGGGCTTGCACCACGGGCAGGGAAAGGACTGCTGGGCTTTGTCCTGCAGCCCTCAAAGCTCCCCAGCCCCTCAGGGCAGCCTGGCCAGGGGTGGAGACTGGGGCAGGATGTATGGATTGAAGTCAAGTGTCCAGGGGACACAGCAGCAGGAGGAAAGCTGTGCTTAAATCCTCCTGGAGTGTGTGGGCTAAGACTTTTGCTTTACCAGGACATGAATAATTCTGTTTACCATTGTTTCTAAAATTAATATAATTTCCCAGTTCTAAATATATAGGTTGACCATTTCAGCATGTTGCCTTTTTTGTAGGGCACTTGGCAGTGCCTAATTTTCCCATGCTTCTTGAGAAGACTTAAGCCTGCATCTTAATTAATTTTAAGCATCACCTTTAGACATCTGACCCTTTCAGCGTTGCCACCAGTGATGCTGGGCAGAGAGAAGCAGGGACTGATACCACACAGAATTACTGTGGAAGAGCTGAGCTCTTGTGACGCTGAGAGCTGCACTGATGCCTTTCTCCAGGGATGTCTCCTTGCCATGTCTCGAGGAGTCTGGCTGGACATTATCAGTCCAGTGCTGCTGTTTTTTCTGGCAGTGCACAGTGAGTGCAGGGATGAGCAAAGTGTTGAAGTCTGCACCTAGTGCAGAGATGATCCTCTTGGCTCTCCTGCTAAACATTTAATTTGAACCAAGTTCGGGGCTCAGTCAGACTGGCTGCAGAGCCCCTGAACACAACCTGCATGAGTGAGACAACAGACTCAGCTCAGCTCAGCTCATCGCTCTCACGTAAGCCATCCCTTGCAACCCCAGACCTTTGGACTGGGGAACATGCGTGCAAGGGACTGCTTGTTAGATTTAGTGGTGTCTCTGAATAAGGCATTTCCTTCTATTGTATCAGCTGTTGCTTCTCCCGCTAGGTCTGTTTCCCCTCCCCTACAGCTTTTCCAGCTTTCTTCCTCTTGTAGCTTTAATAAGAAATGAGGTTGAGGGAGGCAGAAACAAGAGTGATTGCACAGAAAGGGTATCAGGTGTCTGAATTCTCCCTGTGTAGATAAGTACTTCTCAGTAGATACGGTCAAAAATGTTTGGCGGAAGCAGCTTTGTGTTAGATAGTACCAGCTTGTTATAACTGGGACATTTTGCAGGAAATATTGATTGTAATGATATTTCATTTTGAACAAAATGGAAAGTAATGAAGTAACCTCCTCACTTTCTGTAACACAATGTTTTCAAAAGACTGAAGCTGATCAGACTGGAACCCCTTGGCTCCATTTTGGAGTGGCTTTCACTGCAAATTTTGCTTTTAAACAAAAAATTATAAATTACAAATGTCAAAACAGAAATTGACATTTTAATTAAAAATGTTTGTAGAGCAAATTCTGAAAATAAGCATTCTGTTCTGATCTAATAGGAAAAGATTCAAAATCCTGGGCTGTCTCTGAGACAGAAATTCTGGCTCCTGCATAGCTCTGATAATATCCAGAGCTCAAGTGTAGCATTGATCCTGGATGCCTTGACCAGTAAAACTGCTTTTGTGTGTGTATGTGTGTTTTCTGCAGATGGCTTCCATCCCTCTTTATCATAGCAGTTCCCAATATCAGCCAAAAATATCTGCACAAAAGCCTCTGTTATGTCTCCAGGCTTGAATAGAGGCCAATGTTACATATATGGAGAATAGTAACTCAGTATCTTGAATGGCTATCTCTTGCATTATACTGACATAGCCTGTGCTGGATAAAATGCAGTGTGTAAACTGAAATTGAATGAGCCATAAAGACTTAAATTATTCATTTGGGAAGTATGTTCTGAGTGTCACCAAAACCCTAGAGATCAGGGAAAAATAAATAAAAGCATTTTCTCTTTTGTTATTGGCTTGTGTCTTTGCTTACTGAACCCTGTGCTGGGCAGCCAGAAAGGTCCTGCAAGGGGCAAAGGACTTGAAATTTCCATTATGCTGTTGCCCTGTGGCAACGTTCAGTATAGGTGAAGTGCCTTCGAACAGCAGCCTCTGCACAGGGTATGCAGAATTTGCAGCAGCTTGAAAGCTACGCAGCTTTGCCTCTCATTACTGAAGAAACAAAGCTTCCTTTTAGACTTTGCCACAACAATAGAGGTTCGAGAATCGGTTTTCTATTACAGACCAGCAACAACAAAGATATGCATTTTCTACAAGTAAGTGCCATTTTCCATTCCAATAACCCTATGTAATTCTATGGCTCTACATGTTCCTTATTTTAGGATTAGTATATCTGCTAAGAGGACTGCTTGTTCGGATCCCCTACAATGCAAGGGAAAAAGGGTGCTGGTTTTTAGAATAAGATGTCAATTGAAGTACCTAGACTGCGCAAAAATATATGCATTAATATTTTTTTAAAAATCGCTATCTAGTAGTCACCATTCACTTTCCATTGCCTGCAGTTCAGAGAGCGGGAGAATATACAGCTTGAGAAAATAAAGCTGAAACGATTTGCTCACTATTCTACAGATTTTTACTTCCTTTCCTTACAACACAAACAGGTTTCCCATGTCATATATCTCAGTAGTCTCTGCTAAGCCTTGCAGGACTGTTCCAGCCCAGTGCTGGGAGGTGGGCTGCTCACAGCGATAGTGCAGCCTGGTCAACACAAAACTTCCCCAAATGCCTGAGTATCCTCGTGCCGCAGGGTCTGGCTGTGTACTGGGGGTCTCCAGGCTTCCCAAGCTGTCCTTGCAGCTCAAACAGGTTCTCCTGGCTGCAACCCATGCAGTGGGATATGGCTAGCAAAAGGGTTGCCAGGGCTCAATCATTGCATTGGTGCACTAGTAATGACTATAAATTAAAATACATGGTATTTGGAGCATATGCATGCTCCAGTTGGGAGATTCTCATCCCTCTCATTCAGCTAAGTCCAGGAGATCCTTGATCATGCAAAAGACTGCAGAGTTTAAAGCACTTTCACACCTCTGGGGTATGTTCGGAAGAGAACAGTCTCACATGCCTGAAGGCTTCAGACCAGGACAGAGGAGGGAAGTTTGGGCCTTGCACGGGTGGGAAGTTTGGCATTAGAAACACATCCACAAGCTGCAAAGCAACTCCTTTTCCTCCGTCCAGACTGCAATGCTGCCACACTGGGAGTGCCACACTGAGAGTGCCACACTGGGGAGGGCACACAGCCCACTTCCCACCAGCCAGGAGCTGGGCAGGGGAGACCAAGCAGAGGAGGTGGCTTACTTCTGTGCTCCAGCACTGACAGGGAGAGGCTGAAGCATGAAGGGATGGGAAGAGACAGAGTTGTCAGACACAGCGTTTCAAACACACTGTAGTGACAAGGATTTTTTCCCTGTCATGGGATCATGCGAGCAGCCCTGTTCCACCCACTCGTATCATTACCGAAACAATAGATGGCATATCTTGCCTGCTATTGTCTGGATGGCAAATATACTTTAGGGAGGGAATGAAAGGTGGGTGTGAAAAAGCATGACTGCTGTAATTGTCTCCTATTAGCTTAAACATTTCTTCCTCTTTTCTGCGATCCAGCCTTAACACAAGGGAGGGAGTAAGGAAGATGTTATCTGGGGTTGGTTCACTTCCTTGTTTTGTGTTTTGTTTGTTGTTCTATTTTTATTTTTTAAACTGGAAATTAATATTTAGGCTATCCAAGATTATGTGTAGTTTTAATGAAACAAAATCATACAAGCTTTTTCTCCTCCTTTTAATTTCAACCAGTCCCTAGGAAGCTCCCTTCAACAGGCTAAACGCTTAGATTTAAATGACCTTTCCCTGTTCACAAAAGCTATGATTTCTTATGTGATCCATGTCACTGGGAAAAATGATATAATTCTAGGGAGGGATAGGATCTTGTAGGTTAGGTTATATGAGTCTTGAGTTACCACATGAATCTTATTATTCCGGGTGGGTTCCTCATCTTTTTTTTATGTTTTCATCATATTCTACTGAAGGCTTTGATGTACATTCAGCAGCAAATTGAACTGTGACAGGTAAAGCAATTTTCATCTCTAGCTTCTGCCTTGCCCCTTTCTGGGAAACTTCTGCCCCTGCAGTATGGACTGTGGGGGTCCTCCTAAGCCTGTGCAGTTAACAGCCAGGTTTAGTAAAGTAAATCTTAATCCATTTCAATTCATGGCAATTTACCATCCTGCAAAATGTGTTGGTCAAGAGGTCACTCAAAAGCCACCCAGTCACCTCAGATACAGGGGTAGCATCTTTCAGGACTATGACAGAGTGGACAATGAGGGAGTAGAGATCACTTCAGCAGCAGAATTTTAATCTGACAGTAAATGTGTGGCAAGATCCTTAAAACCTCCTTAAGGAATAAAAGTTACAGGACAGCAAAATGTTTGTATACTTGTTCCCTCATAATTGCAATGTTTCTTTCCCCCTTGTGCCTACACAATTTCTTGGTCCGATGACAAGGATGGTGTCGAAAGCTTAAGCTATCTTCAGCTCTTTCTTGAATTTTCCAATAACATTCCAGTATGAAATCCAAAGGAGGGATAGCAGCATCGTCTGTCATATTTAGCTGCTGTGAAATTGTGTGACATTAAAACACAGGGAAGAAAACAAAATCTTGAAAGTTGATAATCCCTGCACTTCGTTGGCTACAGAAAAGCCAGGTTAATCCCAAAATATTGATGCTGTTTCTGGTGCTGACATGCAATCTGCTCTTCTTCATGCTAAACGTGACCAGCTATGAACTTTAAAGCCCTTCTTGTAGGTGACACTTATTTGTGTCTTCAGACATTTTACCTTCATATAAACATGCTTTTTCTTTCCCTTGTAGAAACCCATTTACTTTAGTGATGTTGTAATTAACACACAGCAGCAGGCGCTAGGGGTTGGCCTGGGGTTTTGGTATTCTTTCTGGAAGTGTTTTGGTAGACCCAGATGCCTAGTTCTCAGGTGCAGCAGTATGCTCTCCCTCTGTTTTGGCATTCTGTTTGCCTTGTTCCCAAGTGGTAGACTAAGCAAGCAAGGCTTACTTTTGGCAACTATGAATAGGAAGGGGAGAAAAATTCTTGCTGAAAACTGGCTACTTAGAAAATCTGGACTAAGAACCAATGGATAAATCCCCAGCAGTGGGTTGCCTTTTGCAGAAGGAAGTTGTATGAGGATAGTACAGTGACATTTCGAACAAAAGCTAATATTAAGCCTAGCCAGACTGCAAGCAACCCATAAATTCCTCTATCTCTGTAGTAGGACAGATTTTGAATACAGCTGCCTGACCAAACTTGAATGGAATTAAAAACAAATAAATAAATTATTCTGGCTTTAAGGGGAAAAAAAAAAAGTATTACTTCCTGAGAGCAGTGCTGCACCTTGCTTTAGAAAGCATTTTATTTTTGAAGTTTTCAATAGCAATAAAACAATTTATTTAAACTCCTTCTAGCAACCCACAACCCAATTTTCCTTTCTTATTACAAGTGTTTATGAAAAACACATCGTCCAGGGTTTTTCTGTGTATTGAGACATGAATACCTCTTCCTTAACTAATGGGATTGCCTGTTTTATGCTAGATACACATTTAACACATACATTTGTAATACAATTATTGATGCAATGAATTAAATATGGGAACTACAAAACCATACAAGAAATTAATTCCCAGTCACTGATAAGGCTAGGAGGAACTAGTACAACAAATAAAAAATGTAAACTGTAACAGTATTTCTTGCTTTATCAACATTATGAGAATAAGGCTGTATGCCAAAAATAGACCTGTTTTGGAGCTGTATTGAACCACACTGCTTTAAATAAACATACATACAAGTGTGTGCAGAAATGATGTTAAGAGAATGGTTTTATGATTTCAGAGTCACTTTACCAAAAAAACCAGGAAATGTTGGAATTAAAATCACGTAGGAGATAAATTTGTCCCCTCCATTGTGTCTATGTATTATGACATAGTTGTTAATGACAGTCACATATAGATTTTTTTCCAAAGGACCATACCTCATTCATCATACAGGATGGATGCTGCTCACTTAATCAGCAGTTATTCAGTCTCTTGTTTACTCCTTATTATAAGATGAGAGGCCCCAAGCCTTATTTACTGCACACTATTCAAATCCTTCTCTAAAGACAGAATTTTCAGTTGCCTCCTGGGCTGTTCTATTGAGCTCATCCCTGTGGTATCTGAGCACTTTGCAATGAATGCATTTATTTATACAAGACCCTTGTGAGAATAAGGGATATTATTAGCCCTATTTTACAGATTCACAGACAAAATTTTGGTTTTCCAGTCTGAGGCACCTACGGCCAGATTTTTCCAGTGTGCTCAGCTTTATCTGTTTAAAGCAGAGTTCAGGTCCTATTGAGCTCAGTTGCAGCTGCAATACCCAGCATTTCAGCAAATCAGGCCCCAGGGTATGAAGTCAGATACCCAGAAAATAAAACATGCAGAATTAGTTTCTGCTTAGGGAAAGTTCACATTTTGATGCTTCTGACTTCTTCTCCGAGCCATTCCTTCTCCCTGACCCTCTCTCCCATCTCTGACTGCTGCTCCATCTCCTCCTCTTAGGACTGGTGAGGGGATCCAGGGCCAGGCACAGCCATGAGATGGCTGAGCAATGCAAAAAGGCACTATGCAGAGGGTGGACAGCAGGAAGGAGTTCAAAGGAGGGATTTAGAAACTTTGCCTGGGCAGGTAGGCACGGTGTCAGGAAAGCCAAAGTTCAGGTGGAGTTGATACATGTGAAGGATGTCAAGAAAAACAAAAGGAGCTTCTGTTCTACGTTAGCCATAAAAAGGCTGAGCAAGAAAAATATAAGACCATTGCTTAATGGGGCAGGTGATTTAGTGAAAGCAGCCAGAGATTAGCCTGGAAATAAGGGAAAACTATTTCCCAGTGAGAACAGTCAGGCCATGGAGCTGGTTGCTGAGGGAGGCCGAGCAGGCTCCATCCTTGGAGGTTTTCAAGGAGGTTAACTGGATAAAACCCTGATAAGCTTGGTCTGACTTCTTGACTGACCCTGCTTTCAGCAGGAGGTTGGACTAGGGAACTCTCTCTGTCTCCTTCCCACTGAATTATCCTCTGGTCCTGCAGTTTCATTTCTACTCTGTTTTACAAGCATGTTTTTCCCAAACAATAACTCATCTAAGATTTATTTGGCTGTGGTCTTTTTGATGTTTGAGCTACACTGCTTTCTCAGAAATTTAATTACAAGAAACCCACCTCAGTCCTGGGCTGGCTCATGTGCAGCAGGGCAGGCATTTGAGAAATGAAGTGCTGAAACCTGGGCATTTGCTTAATTTTTTCCTGCACATATAAATTGAGATATTCCCTTTTTCTCTTCTAATGGACAACAACGAGGTGAAATTTGGGAGCTTTTTTCATGGGAAGAGGAAAAGGTACACTCCTGACATGAAAACCACAGTTTCTTTGAAATATGAGGATGCTGGTGCTTCTCGAAATGAGATTGGGAGAAAATGCCAAAAACAGAAAGGGGAAAAAGAGAAACGGTTGGGTTTTCCCCTAACTTAATTCTCAGATAAAGAGTAATTCTGTTTTCCCAAAATAAAGAAACAGACTAACCCTCCCCCTACCAAGAAAAGACAAACAATGACTAATTCCACCTAAATAGTTGTAGTCTCACAAAGCTGTAAGCAATGCAGGTACAGTTTGGTGTGGAGTGCACAGCCTGAAGCGTCTCCCTCTTCTCACTCAATACATTTCTGCATATTCTCTTTTTGTGTGCAATACTGTGGATCACATGAAAATAAGAAAAGTCCTCAAGAGCTTTTCTGTCTATAAATGGATTTCAGAAATTCTAAAGTGCATTGCCAGTGAAGATGTAGTTTCAAGGTTGCAAAATACCAAAACATTGTGTACGTGTAAAGTTGCACCCTCTTAATTTGTTGTTCATTTTCTTTCAACCAACAGAATAGTTTTCATCTTCTGTGTTGGCAGGGGACGTCTTATTTCTGCATGAGAGCAATTTACTCCAGCTATGTATACATATACACAGTCACACAAACACACATGAAAAAGTGGCTTGAACTAAACTAAGAGAAGCCATATCTCACCTGAGAAAAAGAATAACTACGCACACACAGATTTGCATCATTAACTAAGTCAATTTTAAACCCTGGAAGGCTTTGCATCCTTCAGTAGATGCAGTGATATAAATATTATTTCCTTAGTTGCATGGCTATTGAGGCCAGCACTGAAATTCACATTAGGCAGTATCTCACTTCCAGAGTGGAGGTCTCTGCAGAACCAGCGTCAGCTCTGGAAAGCTGAAATCCTGCTGTAGTGGCAGGAACCTGTACACTCTCTGCATCCCCCTTCTAGCAGGAAACATCCTTAATATTAAAAATTCTTTGCATGAACAAATGGGGTGCAACACTCTCAGGGGGTACATACATGTGAGTGCAATGAGATTGTTGGGATATAGACGGGGCTACGAAACCTCAGCTGCTCAGCAAACAACAAAAACAATCAAATTGTGGGCAATACAATCTTCTCCAACAGCCTCAGGTTTTAACATTTTCATCTCTGGCCACCATGAGCAGTGCTGTTACCCTTTCTAGCCCCATGCTGCCCACAGGTAATAACCTGGGAAACCACTTTGCCCCCTTCTCACTCTGGTTCCCAATTTCACGATGAGCCGTGCCCTGCAGCATGACTAAAGTTCAACCAGGAGGTGAATGAATGCATAGATGGCACAGCAGGCTTAATGTCTGTAACTTTAATTTCCTTCACCTTTATAGACCGGCAAAAGAAAGAGGTAACTTTATTCTCTTTTTTTTTTTTTTTTTTGTAAGGGAATGAATCCTGTGGCTGTAGGGGATGGGTTTCATTGAAGTAACTTTCTATTTACTATCAAAAAAAGAAAGCTTTAGGTTTATTGGAATCATTCAGTGAAAAACCACAGA
This sequence comes from Limosa lapponica baueri, assembly GCA_002844005.1. NCBI lineage: Eukaryota > Metazoa > Chordata > Aves > Charadriiformes > Scolopacidae > Limosa > Limosa lapponica. The sequence goes on from KZ506470.1 coordinate 204,580, forward strand.
AAAAGCAGGTCATCCTCCTGTCTCTCATTTCCTCTTCTTCTTTCCTACCCCTTCATACAGTTTGAGGGGGACTTTTTGACATCTGCTCTTCAATTTGGGGCTGTTCTCAGCACTAATTTTTAGTTTCACTGGGAGCATTTGAACTCTTGAATAGCACACCTCTTATCATTGCCACACCAAGCAGTTATTGCTACAAAAAAGGTGAGAGATAGAGAGAAACGGCTGATGCTTCCCAGCTGAGGCAACCGTTGCTACTAACCTGCTTTTTTTTACAGAATAGTGAGTCATGCATTAGGGTCAAAACAAGATTTATTTATCTGAGTTAAAAGAAATAAATAAAAATTGAGAACAAATAAACAGTAGTCATTGACAGTCAGTTGGTACCTAATGAGTCATATTCTTGGGTTAGCAGAGATTTGTATGTTTACTGAGTAATTTTTTCATAAGTGCAGTTGCTCTTGAAGACTTCTGTGCTGGTACTAATTCTGTGATTATAACCCTCTCTATCTCTGAACCCTCTTTGTCTCCTGCTAGATAATTTTGCTTCTTTAGAGAAATAAAAAGAAAAAAAGGAAAAAAGCTGTTTTTATAACAAGAAGGAAGCATCATGTGCATAGCAAGAGTCCCTCACTGACATGAAGCTTCCTAAAGCTATGGCCTCATAGCCAACTGATGATTTTGAGCGGGAAAAACTCATGGTTCGGCAGACCTTGCTGGTGACTTGGTACTGGCACTTTTTCTGATTTTGGGTTGCTGAAGTGCACTAAAAAGATGAAAGCATTTAGTGAATAATTATCTGGTACAACTTTGCTGTGATGTGCCCCTCCACTTGCTGCAACACAGGGGGACAGGGCTGGTGTGGGATGTCACTGTGAAGATGAAGGTGCTGGAAAGTCATCTGGCTCTGTGTTCTGATAGAGCCCGTGTTGGGAAAGGAAAAGTGAAAAACCCTGGTTAGGAAGCTGCTGTTTCTTTAAACAGGAGATAGAAAGCTGAGAAAAGGTTTTAGGCAGAGATTGTGCTGTGAGGAGAAGAAAGATTCATGGTAGTTCTCAGTGGTAATCTTGTTCTCCCTTTTCTAACAAACTCCTTTGTTCAGTTCAGAAGAAAAGATGAATAAAAAGGGGCAGGATGGAAGTATAGAAAGCAATGAATGCTAGATAAAAGGTAAATCATTATGCCTACTTACTGTAGTAAAAACATGTAAGATAATAGGATATTGGGAATGTGTCTGTCAAAGCAAAGGAACCAGGGAGAAAGGGCAAACACAAGTGAGAGTTACCTCTCACAAGAGAGAGTACCTATTTTCTGAGTTCAATGTCCACAACAGGCATTCATCAACAAACCTAGACTGTTATTTTTAAGGTCTGCAATACAGTTGTTGCGATTCACATTGATGACAGGGCAGAGGTGACTGGGATTTGTAAAGGGACAAAAGTGCACCAGCTCAAAGTGACAAATCAGTTGTCCAGATCCATTCAAAGCGCATAAATGCTATAAAGGCAAACAGGATATGAGTGACTTCTTTGTAACCTGGTAATCCGAAGCCCCTCCACAAGTTCTTGCAGTGCACAGGGAAGCCCCTGAGCCTTGGTTTTGAGAAAAGTATGTGCTTCAAGGGGGGCTGCTGTGGAAGCTGGAAATCCACTCTGTGCAGTCAGCATGCGGTCCCCACGAAAGGTTGTTCTTGGGCAGAGAAAAAAAAGGTGCCTAACCATGCAACAAGGGGGAAAGGAATCTGAGCATTGAGACTGCTTGCTTGGGCTTGGATTTGTGCTCTATCTCCATCCTACCTGAAGTGTCAACGTAGCCCTCATGGGGTGCAGTCCACAGCTTCCCCAAAGTCCTGCTGGTTGGTGACAGCAGCTGATGAAGTGCAAAGGGCTGTTGAGGGTTACTGCTTCTGCAGACACTTGGTCTGAAGGAAAGTGAGTGAGACGCTGCCCAGAGGGCCTAAAGGGAGTGGAAGTTTATAAAGATGACATTTAAGTTTATGGGAAGGATAAGGAAGGACATGATGTAATCACTTCTGGACATTATCTTACAGGTTTCTGGACTCCAACTAAATATAGAAGAACGTACACTGTTAGAAGTCTGGCTGTGTCATTTAAGGTATATGGGTGGGGAGCAGATCATCACAAGCACAGTTTTTTGAAAACCTTGACCCAAGGATGTTCTTGAAGTGGACGTGCAGAGACATGAAAGAGCACAGAAATGATGGGAATATGATGAATGACTGGAATAAATTATGATCAGTATCACCCTTACTTAAGACAATCTCCTCGTCTTTTGGTTCAACCCCCTTCTGTTACTTGTGAATCATCAGAAGGCATTAAAATTACTGTGGTGTAAAGTTATTCAAGGCTTCTAATAGGCTGTAGTGAATTATAGGTACTGAACAAGGTTTTATCTAAGGTTCCTGCAACTGAGCAATTAACTTTCTGACTCTTACACTAAAGCAATTCATGTAAACAGATTGTGGCTATGAAGCAAAACACTTAACAAGTCATAAATAGTGTATCAGTTGTTGATTTGTCCTTTTTGTTTCTTTTATTTTCTGAAAAAAACATACATTTTCTGCCTGTAGTAAGGTGTTTTTTTCTAAAACATTGAAATATCTTTGGGATATAGAAGAATCCCCAGAAAGAGTCACAACCCCTGGCAGTTTACCAGGTAGGGTGAGAGGATTCCTCTAAGGAACAGGCACTTGGGGAATCGTTACAAACAAGACACCATCAGTTATGATGGAGTGTGAATTTATAAATTTATAAGCAGGGAAAGATTCTCTTGCATTTACCATGAATAAGAAAATGTGTCTGTGCAGCTAATGCAAGGAAGGTCAGGCTATACAAATCAGTTTCCTTTCTTATCCTTCCTAGTTGTGTGAGTAGCCCAGCCTACAGGATAAGTCATGCAGCTCCTTTGTGTGACGATACTTCTACTCCTTTGTCCTTGCTTTGCAGAGCTCAACAATGTTGCCACATAAAGTATCATCACTGTCAGAGAAGTTCACTCCATTTGAATAGATGGGACAGCTTCAAACTCTCTGCAGATTCAGGACTTGTTTAATATAGACTTGGCTCCCAGCTGTAAGACTTACCTAGATGGTAACTTTTGGAGAATAATGGTATGCCGATCTATTTGCTTTAAAACTAAGCCTTGCACCTTCACTGGAAGCTAGTGCACTATGAAGATTATGGAGCAGAACATGATAAAAAAGGAATTCTCTGACTCCTTCAACTGCTTAATAATGAACTATATGACCTCTGTTTAGAAGTAAAACCAAGCTAATTAATGCATGCTTCAATAGATTATATTGCCTATAGTATGACTATGATTTACAATGTAAATTTAGGAAATATGAAGATTGAGTGTGGATAAAATGTTCCATGTACACTATGACAAGGATTATAAAAGCACTTCTTTGCAAATGTCTCCTCTCATCCATTTTATGGCACTTTGCAGCACTATGTAATTATGTGTAATTGCTTGAAAAAACACTTAGGCTTCTGGCCCCTTGGGGTGCAACTTAGTCAGAGAGAGACAAAAAAGGGTCAGTGTTTGAGTAAGGAATCAAATTTTCTGCACTAGTACAGCATGTTCTCTGGAAGTGGAAATATTTCTGCAACACCTCCCGCAGGAGAGCTCATCCTAGTGGTCTACATCCTACGTACTTTTAATCCAAACTTGAAACATTTTCTGCCACCTACTGCTTTTGCATCATCGTTCTCTCATTATCTGAAAAAAAAAATGTTTCTGGTCAATTAAAACTCAGAAATGTCTTCTGCAAAGTTTCTGAAAATTATTTTAAAAAATTTTTACAATGTCCAAGTGGGTCAAATGAGTGCAGTTATTTCCATTTTCAAGGTAGAGATACAGACGAAAAAGTGGAATTTGGCTCAGGGTCGTAATTGGACTGAGGATGGTCTGGTGTTCTTAAATCCTACTGTGGTGAATTAGACAGACAGACACACATTTAACCTCTCTTGCAAGCTTATACATTGTCTTAATGGCAGGTTGGGCTTTTTCATTTTGGGTACACTTGCATGCACAGAATTGACTTTCCATGATGGTCAGCTGGAGTCTTTCAGCAATTAACTGAAATGTTAGTGTAGGAAGAGAAGTTAGAGTCCTTCTTTATGAATCCTTTCACAGGTATGGACTATCTCATTAGTTAACTTTGTTATTTGACTATTGTGGAAAGTGTCATGAGGACTGGATAACTGCAATTACTGCTCATCTTGTTCTCTGTGCCTTGACTCAAATGCCTTTAGGTATTTTGCAACATCCTAAGACAAAGACTGGTATGCAAACAACATCCCTGAGATAAATGGCAATAAATGTTCTGTATGACATACTTTATTTGTGAGGTGCTCAGATAACACAGTGGTTGGTTAGACAGATGGGATTTTATTATTTTTCTCTGATCCTTGTAAATTGGATCCTATATTTTGAAAACTGATTTGACTTCCAGTAGGACTGCTCAGACTGGAGGCTTGAGAAAGATTGCACTATTCCAGTCTCACAAAGGCAGGCAAAATGCGCGAGAGCGGTGAGGGCTAAACTGCACTTGCCATGAGGAATGGGAAATAGCATACAAAGGCTAGACTAGATATGGCTTGAAAATGTCCTGTCTGGGTGACTGAGTAGTTAAAGGTGTCTGTTTCTGGGTTGCAGGACCCACCAGCTGGTGGTGGTCAGGGATATGCATCAGCATTTGGGCTATTGGCTTCTGCTTTCATTGTCAGCAGGAGCTTCTGGGTCTCCAGCCCTGCAGCGTTACAGTGCCGGTGGTGACCCTGAGGCTGTGCACAGGAACCATCCTGGCGGCTGCAGAAAGGGAAGGGGGAAATCAAAACTAACACAGTCAAGCCTGACGTCTGGCCAAGTTGTGTGTCTGCAGTCCCAAATTAGAGCACTCCGTGCAAATATGGAAATTGTTTCAAGGCCAAATATCTTAGTTGCTGTTATTACTCACGAGCATGCTGTTCAAGCCAGCATTGTGAGGAGAGTTAGCTGGATCTCATATCTAACTTCTTTACCTTTCTCCTTCATCCAGCTTTGGAAAGCATCTCTACAAGTGGTGTTTCTGTTATGAATTTGGGTTCGCCTTTAGAATGACATAGCAAAATGAGGAAACCACCTCTTTGGTTATTCCTGGTTAATGCTTACTTTTCTTTCTAGATTAGCAATAACCCCATATTCATCCCACTTATTCCTTTCCCTGTTCCCAAAGAAGAGTAGCCTCTAACATTGTGGTTGCAAATCCAGATCTGAAATCTGTGATGATCCTTTCTCCACCCAGCATCAGTTGGCCTTTGTCATAATTCAGACCTGTAGGAGAAGCTCCATGATGTATGATTTGAAGAAGCAAATTTTCTTTCATCCCCAAGCTTTAATATCCTCAAGAGGCTGGCTAGGTCAGCAGTAATAAAAATGTTGGAGGCATCATCTGTTTTGGTTTTGGTAAAACATTCAGTGGTCTCAACCTAGATGTGAGGGTACAAAAAAATATGTCTCCAGTGCTAAAATTACAACTGGATATTAGAACTATGCTGTAAACACCTTTTTCTTTCTTTCTTTCTTTCTTCTTTTTTTTTTTTTTTAATTTGGTGTCAAATTCAAAAAAATATTTGTATTGAAAAGAAATATTTCTATATTTCAGTGAGACAATACCCCCCTTTTTTTTATATCAGCCTACAGTATTTAATTCAAGCAGAGTGACACATTTTGAAAGGTCACACCATTGAATTTCAAGCGGTTGAGAGATGCCTAATTTAGTTGGCCTGTCTACATAGGGCTTCTGAACAATCAGTGGAAGCAGAGAAGCTTTTGCAGGGGCACCTGAAATTTGGGTCATCTGGAGGAGTTGTCTTTCTGGGTTAGCTATGTTGAGTCTTATGAACACTCAGCGCTAGTCAGTACTGGAGTACCCCGAATTCATCCTTTTCTAACATTTTGGTCAAACGTAAACTGTCATAGGTCAGAAATACTGATATGCAGTATTTCAGTTTTGCTGCATTTTTTATTCTTCTGGCTAAGATTATTTGCTGTATTTGATGAAATTTGTGAAAGCCTTTTTGTTGCCTTGGAACAGTGTTTTCTAGCAAATTAACCATTCTGCTGGGAAAACATTCAAGGTTAAAGCCAGCTATGGATTAAAGCATATAGCTTCTGTTTTTCCCATAGTCTTTGGATAAACACAAATTCCGGTCTCCCAGGCTGTTAACTTGGCATCTTTCACCAGTGTGTAATTCAGAGAGTATATGAATAACATTTCAAATAAATAGACAAGTATCTTCCCCTTTTTAGGATGCTGACTCCACCTTCCTCAATCTCCTTCTGCCGATCTCCTCTGGGGGAAGAGAGTTGAGTATAGTAATGACAAAATGGCAAATGTGCAAACTCCCTCAAGGAGCACTTAAAAAGCTGCTTCATCACAGCAATGTGACATGGACATGAACAGAGGATTGTTCTCTTACTTCAAATTCCAAGCAGCCATCGACTTTATTGCATATTTTCACCTATGTGAGTTACAAATTAGTGACAAATACATTTGAAAGCTAGTCATTACCTCAATCAGTCAATTATTCAAAAGATGCATCAGTGTGATTAGTTGCTCTCAGTTAATTATAGGAACAATAATTAGCTAATAAGGGAGTCCCATCATTCATACAATACTGATTTTCATTGTTTTAGAGACAATAGTTTTAAAAAGTCCCTTGAATCTATATATTGAGAAAACATCCAAAATAACCTTTAGAATAACTTTATCAAGTTGCAGGAAGTGCTTTTCTCTATTCTAGCTCTTTTGGTCAAACTTTTACTTCTGCCATCTTCTCAGTACTGGGTTGCTGGTTAATGAATGTATCTTCAAATGTAGACTTAGTAGTGAACTGCTGTGAGACGGCTGACTGTCACAGATGACTAGACAACTTGCTGCTTTTAATTACTTCACCCCTGGACAAATCTAAAATGATGCCAAACACTGGCAAAGAGAGATGGGTATGTCAAAGACATTATATCTCATCCTTATAAAGACACAACTTGCTCTGAAATTATAGTTGCAAGACCATAGGATTTCATACTTCTTTTCCCTAAAATTAGCACATGAAGGACAATGTATAGTACAGGCATTTTGTTTAAACAGGATTCTGCCTGTTTGTTCCTTGTATTTACACTTCCTTCTTGGGACCTTCAGCCCAAGAAGTTACAGCCCAACTTGTTAAACCTTTATAGCTCAGTCATGTTCCCAAGTTCTAAAAGTGAAGAGAAAAAGCCCAGAACCTCATGGGTAAACAGGGAACTAACTCACTGTGACACCCAAAAAGCATTTATTTGCGAGTCCAGCCCAGTGCGTCTGGCTCACCCCCACCTCATTGTCAAGCTAAGGACAATACCCCAGCATTTGGTGCTGAAGCCAAAGATACACTTCGTATGACCAACATGCATAAAACAAGTCTGAAAGAAGCTAAGAGTTACCAACAGCTTAGAAGGTGACTGTGAGGCTAAGAGTAAGGGGTCCCTACTTGTCGTTAAAAAGAGCAGTTCCACATTTTCCTATCTCCACAAGCCACACTTGTCTGATTGTGTTTAGCTGGCACAAGGAGCTAAACCACCAAAAGTCTAATCCCACTAAACCATGCAGGGTGAGGGGAGCACGGCCCTCCAAGAACACGGGAGGTGGGGCAATGGGATCATTGCTTTCATCTGCTGTGAGCTGCTACTTCTGCTTGCTCATATTGTCCATCTGAACCATAAGCGCAGACTATTTCACCTCTATAGAGTGCCTGAAAACTCTTCAGCCACTCTCCAAGTAACATACTAATCTCAGAGTGTAATACACTCCTACTACTACTTAAGTCTATCTCATAATCAAAAGGGGGACCTTGGGACGGTCATCCTTGCAGCCACCTGCAGACTTTTCCCAACTCCCTTACCTTGTGAATGTCATAAATGTTTTTATCACACGCTAGTAAAAAATCTTTTAGAAGATACTGCCTTCTCCCCAGCTCTCCTGATATTTTTAAAATCATATGGTAATCTAAGGCTTTTGGTTTTAATCTTTTTCATTTTCAGTTCACCTCCGTCTTTACTCTGAAAGTCTCTCTTGATTCCTGCTGCAGTTTTAGCCGCCCTGGACAACAGTTGCATTAACATAGTACTAGTTACACTAGTACACTAGTGTACATCCCATTTATTTATTTAAAATAATAATAATAACAAAGATTGATAAATCCCAGTTAGGCCTCAGTGGACTACAATAATTTTTAACCTAGCATAGTCTAGTGTTCAAAGCAATAGCAGAGAAGTCAGCAAAATCTGCATCTGACAAAAATTCTCTCAGAAAATCGTGTAAGCCCTGTATCACAGTCTCTTTATATGTGATGTAGGAGTTATACCCAACAAGGTATTGTGAGACAGCTGTATATGGTATGCATTATTTTGCAGGTCTCCATTTTCTTATTATAGCTCCTAAATACTAGTTACATGACTTGGACTTACAGTTCTGGCAAGATCCTTTTCATGCTTTCCAGACAAAACCACCCTTCATTGTCTGTTTTTCTTTCCTTGTTGTACTGGGTAAACAAAAAACCTTAGAGGAACACAAAAATCCTGTTGCATTGAACTTATGGTACCTAGCCCTTTTAATGCTTTAATCATCGAAAAACATAGTTTACGTGTAGTTTTCAGACTGATTTTAAAGGGGTCTTCTCCAAATAGTGAGAGGAGTAAGAGCTCTTGAACATTCAAACCAATGTTCTTCAATGCATAGATCAAACCCTGGCATTGCTCCGGATTCTTGTGTGAAGGTCTGCAAGTTTCATCTGCATATAACACTGCAGAAATGTGAAGATTTCAGGACTGATTTACATAAGCATTTCTGATTATTTTGTCTGGACATATGTGACACTCTCTAGCCAAATCATACCACCTCTGATTTCTTATTACTGCTGTTGTTTCTTTGCAAGACCCTTTGCTGCAGAATCCCTTCTTGTATCCAGTATTGAAAAAGGTCCTGCTGTCACTGGTTCAACTTCAGTTGATAACCTGATAGCTATTTTGTCCCTTCCCTATCCCTACTGCCTTCCCTGTCTCTTCCTTCTCATTTCATCTGGACAACTTCCAACTTTTCCCTCAGGTCTTTTCCTCTCTCTGTTGTGAAAAATTTTCCCTTTCTTCAATTTTTTTTAAATCTTCTATTTAATGTGGCAGCTATGGAAGGAGGCTGATGGGAGATATTAGTCCAGGGAAGTATCACTGCTGCTGAAGGGAAAAGGTGAAATAGGTGTCACTGCTGAAGAGAGATAGATGTTGTGAGTGGATACGTCACCATTTCTGATACTTGGCAGATGGAGGGGTGAAGAACAAGACCATAAACTGTGGCAGCCACAACAACTATTGAAAAAGTTATATCAATAGGAGGGAAAAAGAGTAAATTAATTATTCTGGAAGCTGATGCACTAGGGATATGGACAAATTGTGGTAGTTACAACCAAATACACCTCTATTGCTATTCCTTTTATACAGCACTTTAGGAATAAAGAGGTTCTTACTGGACCTACAAAGGTGAGAGTCAACAGCTTCTTTGTGACTTCACATAAATCCCTTTTCAGGCCAAATTTACCATCACACTCCTTCCTGCTGGCACACCCCTGAGGCAGGAGTAAATCATCTTTGAGTAAACTCAAAGCTCAGTCGGTGCACTTGCTGCATTTGCTAGACATGTGGCCAGGCTGCGTGCCTGTGCATGACCAAGCACCTCCACCTGTTTCAATTCCCCTTCCCACAGTGCAGCAGGATGGACATCAGATACCTGGGGAACCCCAAGACCCTTCCTCAGAGGCCAAGCATTTTCTGCTGTAAAGGCACATGGGTTTTCTAGGGAAAACTGAAGAGGAAGTAGTATGTCTTGAGCATGCCTTTACATGCTTGCAGCCCTGGGAAGGGTGGACATTCACCAGTGCCAGGGCGGAGCTCTGGCAGGGAGCTACTGATGCTCTGCAGGGCAACAGGAGTCCACAGGTGTTTTAAGAAACCAACACAATAAACTCTGAAACCTCTCATTTGGGCATTACTGCTTGCAGAAGACATCCAGTTTCCCCAGGACTGGAAAGGGTAGTCACTTGTCACCTATCTACACCTAGAAAGGTCTAAGGTGCTGAATTTTACAGTCTCTGAGATTTGAAATTTGTGCTGGAAGAACATGTCCAGCCTTGGCAGAAAGGGGAGTCCAAGGAAAATTCACTGCGAGAGGGGATTGCCAGTACTGATAGAGGGCCAAAGAGTGAGGAGGGGAATAAACAGAGCATTTCAGTGAGGAAATGTTCAGACTTGTCACGATAGTGATTTAGTGGGATTTGAAATGACAGCATACTCTCAGCTTCCTGAGCATTTCTATTGCAAAGGCACTGCGACCTGGCACAGGTTAGTCCTGCTCACTAATCTTACTGAACTTTGCCCAGTTCTTGAAAACTTTGCACATGTATAACAGAATGAACGATCTGTTTCTTTTTCTGGAAAAGCATAGTTTCTTATGCTGGAAAACAGAAGCAATGCAAACATTATAGGATCGATCTGATTAAATTTATTTGTTTAAACTTGGATTTAATCTCATTGAAAATAATTGAGAGAGATATGCTGAATTACTTTTCCTTTTTCTTTCTTCCTATGCTCAGCTTTGTCATAACAGATACTGGAAAGCACTAATTTTGTCCCTTTCTCCCAACAAGTATAGCAAAAAAAAACCTAGGTTATTTTAAATGCATTTCTTGTTTTTTATCAGAAGCTCTTCTTCTCTGCTCTGGATGCATACAATTACATACAAAACCCCATGCACTTAGTATGGATTAGGCAAATGCTTACTACATAATGTTCCTGTGCAAAAGATTCCCTATAAATCTGATCCTTCTTGAACATTAGAACACGCTCTCCAATAAAGAGAAAAGAAAATAAGGAAAGTGCGTGACATAAGGAACTGAACAAACAGAAACTCTGGCATGCTAAAAGACGGAGGAGTGAGGAAAAAGCAAGTCAAAGACCTCTGTCTTGAAATCCCCCCTAATTGGCAAATCTCTTCTATATCACCATGGTACTGCAGCACCATGAGGAGACAGATGCTCTCTAAAGCAGTCAGCATCCAAACAATTCAGTGTATTTCAGGCCAAAGCAAACAACCTGAATTATGCTAGCAAACTACCCAAACCCCAGAACATTTCATGGTAAATACGTGTCATCTGCTTCCTCTTAGAAGCACTATGAAACAGGCTGGAAAAAGAGGCAATTTTTATAATATTTAAGGGAAGAACTGTATAAAATGCAGAAGCTAATCAACTCACAGATGTGGTCTGAAAGAAAATTTTCCTCTGACACATACAGAAGAACATGCTGGAAGTGCTCTTGATCCCTGTGGCTGTGCATAGCAAAGGAGTAGTGCTCCTGCACATCATTATGGTGTGCACTTGCACAGCAATGGACAGGCCAGGGAGGTCTGGGACAACCATTGCTATATCTTTCCTGGTTTCCAGCATTTGCTCAGTCTTAATTCAGCTTTGCATGGCAAGGCAAATGCATATTTTTTTTCAAACACAGGACATTTCCTATGTTGAAGCTTGTCTAGAAGAATTTCAGAAAGCTTGGGGAGTGCAAGACACCTTTGGAGCCAATTCAGCGGCATTCATGTGTTTCTCCATGCTATTTAATTTACTGTTGTTATCTAAATGTTTTAGTCATCCTGGAAATATTTCTGTGTGTTGATAAATTTTGGTGGTTGTAATAATTAATGCCTGCTGGATAAAAGGTGTGTCTATAAAGTGCTATATGTTTTTGTGTAGGTAGCTGCATATAGATGCATCCACAGGCACTCAATAATCATAAAAAGAGTACGAATGCTGAATTCAGACCCAATGTGCCTATTGATTAAAATGCCAATAACAGCTATATGTTATAAAAACCTGGGGCATATTACAAGATTATATACAGAGCATACAAGTAAATGACTTGCTTAGATTATGTTATTATCCCTGATGAAAGTAGTTCAGATAATTGTTCTGTCAAGTAAGTTTTTTACATCGCAAGTTAGAAAAATGTGGGGAAACCTGTTAACCCCACTTGTCTGACCTGTTCCTGTCAGAACTATCTTTAGTTGGAGCTTCGGAAGCAACTGCATAAAGTCTACGCCCCCTTTCTAACATTATTATCCCCCCTGCTGTTTTAATTTATGTGTTTAATTTTGGTTTGCTGGGTGCAATATGGCTAATTGCTTGAGAACTGTGCAACCTTACAAGTGAAATTTTGCTTTTATAATTTGTAGCACATCAAGTGTAATAATGTACATTTAATTTCTCAAAAAGATAATTATGCTAATAGAATTATTTGAATAAAAATTCACACTTTCTGCAGGATAATGTCCTCTACCTCTTAGTTTATACTAATTTAGGTCTCTAAGGAATTTTTAATAAGCGACTTCAGCCCAGGGCCAGGAAAGGCTAGACAGGAGCAAAGGACTGACAGGTCTTAAATGGGACAAAAAGGCATCAGAGGGCTTTGTAGCAAAAGCTGTCAAAAGTGATGCAGGTATTGGATTTGGATAGATGCTAGAAGGTGCAGTAACCAGCCCTGGTCATGTGGGAGGATGTGGTCTTGTTATGTTTAGCTTACAGAGGGAAAATAAGGAAGGAAAAAAAGACTGCAGGTCTGCCTGCTCACTGCAGGCGAGCAACTGTATTACATGCAAGTAGGGCTCGAGAGATGCAAGCCTTCATGCAACAGCCCATTGCCTCCCCAGAATGCGTGGCACCTAAGCAGGGTCAGCACCTTGTGAGACTGACCCTTGATGAGCTGACACCCAAAGGGACAGGGCACCTGGCCTTCTCCAGTAGCCTGGAGAGGATGCTGCTGGATGGAAAGGGCAATGGCAGGAGAGGAACAGAACCTCCCCCAGCCCCAGGGAAATGCAATTTATTTTTAAGGCCATTCATTAGGCACCAGTTAGGCGTGAGGGCTTGAAATTGGCTTAAGAGAGATAAGGCACCATGTGTACCGCTCTCTGATGCCCAGACAGCCCCCATGCCCTACAAACACTGTTTCAGCATTTCAGCAGTATCCACAGGAGCATTTTTGACTGACAATGAAGCTTTTAGAGCTGGGAGGGGCCGTGCAGAGGCCAGGCTACCCAGGGGGCTGCCAAGCTATAGCCCAGCACCATCCAGTGTCTTGTCCCACCATCACCATCACAAGAAATGCAGATTCAGACCATTCGATGCCCCCAAGGCCTCTGTACACAGCTGAAGTACCCCGAGAGGTGCCTCAGGGCCTTTACTTTTCAAAGATAGGCACCACGTTAATTTTCCTGGAGACATTAGGATTCTTGCTACATTGGGCAACTCTTTGCTTGCAACTGGGAAAGCCACGCTTTCAGCTAACCCGCTTTGCATTCAGTCTACAGAAGCCCTGTGCAAATGTGGTGTTAAAGCAGTGTAGCACTGTTTTGGAAGAAATCAATTCTTTATTTTGGAATTTTATTTTGGAAGAAATATGCTCTATTTTGGAAGAAATCAATTATCAGTGAGGCCAGGTTTAAAAACATGTGTGTGATCCCCCTCTCTTCCCAAAGTAAACTTCTGTCCCCTGTCTCCTGCATGCATCACTCAGTGAAAGGCTGGCCACTGGTGTCTGTGAGCATTACAACACACACTGAAATCTCGTGCCGCAGTATACAGTTACTGCTTTTAAAATTGCACTGTTGTGGGTTTCTAATGTTGGTTATTGCATTTGTAGTAATTCCCTAGCCTTGGAACGAGGAAACCATTGCAAATCCTTTGTGAACTGCTTAAAGAGAGAAGTATGACAAATGAAAGTTTTTAAAGGTGAGGACTTTCATACTAGGTAAATACAAAATACCATGATTAATGCCCAGACTGTCAGTTCATATTTTCCCCCTTAATTATTTCAGGACTTTTTTTTATATGACATAAGTATATTGATAGGTGATAAAAGAGCAGGATTGGCAGCCTAAGTGCTTGAAAAACTATTTATTCATGGAAAGGGTGTAGTTATGAGCAGCAGGTTTTGCAAAACTCCTCTGTGTTTCTTCCCTTTACTAATGTGCTTGTCTTCCTTCTCCCTCTGTGCTAAGTTAATCATCCACAGGGCTGGTGTTCTCAAGGTCACAAATAAGGAGACACTTATTGCAGCATCTCCTCTTTGCTACAAAAGAGGGGGGTCTGAGGTCAAGCCTATTCATTTCACAAATGCTGGCCAACATTAATAACTAAATACTTTCTTGATTTCCTCTTTTAGGTACGGGAAATAGCTTTAATGTCTTGGATACCACAATGTGGTAGCTATTGCCTTTTAATGTTGATCCCTACAGGCCATCAATCCCTAACTAGTCTTACTACCTACTGAAAATGAGATGGTTTCAAACTGAGATTTATAGGTAAAAGATTCCCTGTCTTATGGCTAATTTCTCAAGTTGTATGGTTCCACTTCATTTTTTAAATTCCTTGGGCCATCGACCACCACCAATTTTTAGGTAGACCTCTTCACTGATTTGATTGGGGAGTACTTAAAAACATTATTAGATGATCTGGCCTCATACTTTTATGGAGTTGAGTTACTCAATGATGTCAGAACATACTGTTTTTGAGACTTGCTCTTTTTTTGGTTTTGTTTTCCTTCGATAGTTTTAAATAAAAAGTGCCTTATAGCTGGGGAAGAGAGAACAAGTATGTATGAAATAAAAATGGCTATGGATCTTCACTGAAAACACATATACAGGCTATTTTTACTTTCATTGCTGAGTTTTGCAGAATAAACAGATTACAATAAACAGAACACAGAGAGGTGATAGCATTATTATTATTATTTATACAGCACCATAAATGTGCATTCTGCTTAACAGACAAATAAAAGACATCTCAGGAGATCACTTCAACTCCAGCATAAAGTACAACTTTCTCTTGAACATTTCCTTTTTTCACAGTTGCAAAGAACAAATGCTTCAGACTTGAGTGCGTTAAACTGAGGAACTGAAATCCTTACCTAGCTTCAAAAAGAAAGTGATTTGATCACACTCCTTAAATGTAAAGGCCAAAATTCACTGTCTGATAAAAATTCTCCTGACTGCAGTGGAGGCCAGAGCTGACCCAACATTCCCATCAAAGCTGCTGGAGTGCAGGAGTGCCCTGAACTTTTATAAAATTAAGAAGATTTTTTAAGAGTGATGCCTCACTAGAGGTCATAACACCTCACAAAAATTGTTGCAACATATCAAACTCTACATTAAGCACAGCACTCACTTTCAACCAAAACCTTACTCTTTTTAAAAATGTTATTTAATTTTTTAAAGAGCATAAACACTGAAGTGGCCCAGGCCTAGAAAAGCTCTGCAAGAAAGGAAAATCTTGGAGATTGAATTGATTTAGAAACCCAAGTTGGATACGAGTGATGAAAGACAATTGTGTAGGCCTATCTCCCAAGGTGTTGTTGCCCATAGACATGAGCTGAGAATCACAGGAACACAGGGGAGAACTCACTCTAGAGGAAGAAAATATTCCAAATGGACAATTTCAAAGAAAATTTACTGAAAATAATTAACCACATAATAATAAAAAATAATTAAAAATAATGCATTCAAAATACTAATTGAAATAAGTGCCTATCTTGTGTAATGTTTATATATTTCAAATAATGTTTGTCAGAAACATTTGTAAATTGCAAGACAATAAGAAATACTGGCAGGTGTCGAGGCTGTTACGGATAAATCGTGGCCAAACTTCAGATGTTAAGGAAGGAACATGGATTTCAGTGTATCTGCAGCTAAGGTCTTTGATGGGATGCAAAGTATTTGTGTGCCAGAGGGACACCTCCTCAGAGTAAAGCCTTTCTTTTATAGCTTAATAGTTGATGTAAAACCACGTTAATACAAATGTGGCAAGTAGCTTTATCTTAATTTAATCTCTGGGCAAACTGGGTAGTACTTCCAGATAGGCTTTTACAATATCTGTGGAAATCACAGAAAAAAAACCCCAGTCCTCACCAAAGAAACAACTTCCATGCCCTTTCCATAGTCAATGGGGAGAAATAGTCAGCTTTATAGTACAATTTGTCTCATCTTGAAGTCAACATCTGATCAAATTAATTGTGTACTGAGTGTCAATTTCTCTCCACTGAGCGCAGAAGGTCTAGCTTAGATGCAGATATTGGCATCAAGGATGGCTAACACACAAGTGAGGAAGATTCCCCACTTTGTGCCTATGAAAAGATGTCTCCCTTGTGCTGCTGTCGGGCCACTAATCAGTTGCTGCAGCAAAAAGCAATGAGAAAGAGTGCCCCAATAAGAAGATCGCCCTACTCATTCAGCTTTTCATCCTTACACAGAGATAAACTCAAGTCAAAACCTTTCCCCTGAATACAAATATTTGGAGCAGGTCCCAGAGCCACACTTCTGTAGTCCGTGTTTACTCACATAGATGTCACAGGAATATTGAGGCATACTGCACAAATTTTTGTAGCTCCCCTAAAAGTGAAATCATGCTAGTCTTTCTTATCTTTACTGTCAATTGGCTAAGGACTTCTGAAGTCCCAGCTAAGTAGTGATGGAGGATAGACTTCCAGATATTCTAAATCTGTACTGGAGAACAGTAATATTGCATTTTTCTGTGGAAGAATTTATTTTGACCATAT
>KZ506471.1:29689-39785 GCA_002844005.1 Limosa lapponica baueri
CCGGCCCCGGGGGAGGACAGACCCCGGAGCCCCCCCGTCCCGGGGAAGGGGCAGGGGGCGCTTTTAGCAGCAAAGGCCTCGGGAGGGTGGGCGCCAGGGGCCCGGCGGGCGTGCGGCCGGTGGAACGCCAAAAACCCGAAGAGAAAGAGAAAGGCAGAGGGGTAAGCAAAGAAGCGGGGAGAACAGCTCCTCTCCCACCCTCCGAAGCACGGAGTTACACCGGGGGGGGGTGTCAGGATGTGACACCCCCTCCCCTCCTCTCGCACAGCGGCAGCCCCAGGCACAGCCCTCCCAGTCTGCCCAGTGCCAGGCACAGTCCTCCCAGTCTGCCCAGTGCCCGGCAGCACCGGGATCCCGCTCCCTCGCCGTCCCCGCGCCCGGCCGGGGAGGGGGGAGAGCCGTTCGGGGGACAGTTCAGTGGCACGGCTGAGGGTCCCCGTGGGCGGCAACGTCCTCGGCACGTTGGGATGGAGCCGGGGCGGCTGAGCCCCCTGCCCCGGCGCGGTCCGGACCCCCGCCCTCATAGGAAGCCCTCCTTCCGGAACTGCTCCCGCAGGATGTCCCTGTACTGGTCGAAGCCGCCCTCGATGCGGGTGACGGCGCCGCTCTCGCACACCCACAGCTCCTGGCACAGCAGGCGGATGAAGCGCTCGTCGTGGGACACCAGGATCACACCGCCCTGCCAACACGAGGGGGAAGAGGGGGGCTCAGCGGGGGCCAGCGCGGGCGGCACCCGCAGCACAAGGGAGGGCAAGTGCTGGGTTGGTCTCCAGGTCCCCGGCGCGTGCAGGGATGGAGAGCCCAGGCACAGCCGGTGACAGCCAAAAGGTGGCTGGAGGAAGCCCCAGGAGACCTCAATCAAGCGTCTGTTTCACAGGAAAACTGCCCCAACCCAGGCAACTGCAAACCAACAAGGCTGATGGCGGTGGTCTCTGGAGGCAGGGTCTTTGGAGATCAGCCATGAATTGTGCCAAAGGAAGCGGGGAGAGGCCCCGAGGCAGGGCTGGGCACCGCACGCAGCACACCAGGAGCCACAGGGTGCAGGTGACTGGGCCAAGAAGGGGGACAAGGCGCTCTCTGCTCTGCTGTTGCCTCTCTCAGCCACCCTCAGCCAAAGCCAGCAAGCGACACAAGCCACCGGGACCGATGGCTACAGCAGAAACACGACTGACTCTTCCCAAGGTGTGTCTTGGACTGGAAGCCATGGCTGGCGTTCGACTGTCCCCTCCGGCTGACAGACCCAGGAACCCGCCCCACAGGGAGCACTGGAACAACCGGAGACCCCACCAAGGCCTTACCCGGAACTTGTTCAGTGCCTTCGCCAGCGCCTCGATGGTCTCCATGTCCAGGTGATTTGTGGGCTCATCCAGGATGTAGAAGTTCGGACTGGAAAAGAAGACGTCTCTGAGCAGCACTGGGACAGGCCCAGGCTGGTGGCGCTGCAGGGACCTCCACCAGGCCACAGCCACCCGCATTGTCCCCTGCCCAGCTCCAGGGACACCTCTTACCCCTGTGAGCCCAACGCAGCAGGAGAAAGCCACCAGCCTCCCTCCACTCCATCCCACCTGAGTGACAACCTCCCTCCCCACAGAAGTCCCCAGATGCCCACGTCCTCCCGGTGACACAGGCTCCAGGGACGGAGCCGTGCAAAAATTAACAGCATCTGGGAGAAAATTACCAGGACATGGTCATCTGGGCAAAGGCCACACGGCTCTTCTGACCCCCGGACAGGCTGGCCACGGGACGCACCGCCAGCTCCCCTGAGACGCCGTAGCTCCCCAGGTGATGCCGGTACTCCTCTTCCGTCTTCCCTGCAGGAGCGTGTCACAACACAGACATGGAACACCTGGGGTGACACTGAGGACCCCGGCGCCATGTCCTCACTGGGCGCCACGGCTGGGCAGGAACTCAGCAGCCGCTTCCAGGGAGGCCATTCCCTCCCAGGCAGGAGGTTCTGGGGGAAAACCTGACTGACACAACCGGGACAGGGGCTGCAGAGGGGTGACTGACCCCAAGAGACGCTGCCCCCCATTCCCTGTCACCGCCCGGTAAGTGGGGACAGGAGCGGGAGGTTTTGGCAGCTGGGAAAGGGGGAGCCAGTGCTTGTTCTGTGCTCGGCAGGAAAGCAGGTCATCTGTCCCCAAAACCCGGCCACAGGGGAGCCCCAGCTCACCAACCGCCCCCCGCACAACCCGCTCCGGTGTCCTGAACTGGGGCCGGACGAGGGGATTTAACCCAGAGCAGGCGGTGTCCCTGAAGGATGGAGGTGACAGAGCCTCTGGCCAGGGCCGCAGAGCAAATCACCGGTGCTCTGTGCGTGGCAGAGGAGACCCCGATGTCCCGACTCTCCCAGGATCCCCAAAACTCACCTGGGAATTTTCTCGCCAGCAGCTCCACTGCGCTGATGTTCAAGTCCAGCTGATCCACGTGGTGCTGGCTGAAATAACCGATCTTTAGGTTCCTGCAGAACGAGGAGAGAGATGGGGAGCTGGTACCAGGCCCCACGACGACGGGGCTCGCAGGAAGAGGGGCATATGGGTGGGTGTGCAGGACCCAGCCCCGTCACCCGGGCAGCCCCCACTTCAAAGCACACCCCAGAAGCCCTCCAGCTGCACCATTCCCCCCAGGCCCCCAGCCCTTCCCAGTACCTGTGAGCATGTCTGATCCCTCTCACCGGTGCCAGCTCCCCCATTAAGATCTTCAGCATGGTTGACTTGCCAGCTCCATTTTCCCCAACCTAGAGAAGCAGCAGCAGCAGTGGAGAACGTGAAACCCATGAAGGTCGGTTGGAGAGGGGGCAGTGATCAGGGAATTTCAGCTCGCTTGGACGATGGCGCAGCGTAATGGGGCAGAACGAGAGACAAAACAGCAGCTCCAGCCACCTGGAAGCTGCGTTTCTGTCACTGAGGAGCAGCAGAGACAGCAGCACTAGAGGATGGTCCCTGCCCAGCCCTCGAGCCTAAGGATTACCTGGCCCCAGCCCCATTCGCAGGCAAATGGCATCTCTCTGCTGCCCATCCAGTGTGGCAGGAGCCCCCACCTGTTGTCATGCTGCTGTTGTCAGCTAATTAACAGACTACGATGGACCCCAACTCTTCTCAGAGGCGCCCAGTGAAAGGATGAAGGGCAACAGGCACAAGTCGCAAATTCTAATTGGTTTTAGGAAAAATGTTGCTCGTAATGAGGATGCTCAAATGCTGCAATGGGACCCAGAGGAATGGGAGAAACATTCCTCCCTGGAGACATCCAAAACGCAACTAGACAAGGACCTGAGCAACCTGACCTAACACCAAAGCTGGCCCCGCTTCGAGCAGAGACCTCCCAAGGTCCCTCGCAGCCACCGTTATTCCGCAGCCCCACGTACCACACAGATGCGGGACTCCAGGTCAGCAGAGACAGAGAGGGCACGGAAGATGTAGTGACTTGGGTCATAATAGAAGTCTACTTCATCGAGCTGCAGGATGGGCGGGGAGAACTTCTCAAAGCCATCAGGGAACCTGGGAAGGCAGGAAGAGGTGAGAGATGGCCAGGAACTTCAGAGACCCTGCTCCCAGCCCCCCAGGACAACCTCTGCAACCCCCCGGGTGGCAAGGGGGGGTCCCTACCATGCAGGACCTCTGGGAAGGATGGTCACAAGAAGCGGGGACAGATCTGCAGCCTTGGCCCCAGGAGGGAACCCAACACAAAGGCAGGGGCCTGTCTGGGCTCCCCATCAGAGTAAGGCTGCCCCGCGGGAAGGGGTGGTGGTCCCGGCTGGGAGAGGAGCCAGGAGGAGCTCACGTCAGAAACGGAGCCAGGCACCCTCCAAGCAAGGGCTCGGGGACACTTACTTCATGATGACCTCAGACTCCTTGTCCACAGGTTTCAGCTCTGGCCTGCAAGAGGAGGAGACAGGTAACCGCGATTCCTGTACTGGGGGTCTGTTCCCACACCAGGAGCCCAGACAGACCCTTCAGTTCTGCAACGCCTCATCCTGGCCAAAGCCTCTGGGCCAGAGACAGAGCACCTTGCAAAGCCCAAACCACCCTGGTATCACCTTGGGAGCCCCCGTCCACTGCCCCCTCCCCACCGCCAGCGAGGAGCAGGACAGGCACTCACAGCTTCTCCAACAGCTTGAGCTTGCTCTGCACTTGGGATGCCCGGTTGGCATTGTAGCGAAAGCGGTCAATGAAAACCTGCAAGAGAGAAAAGCCTCAGAGCGCTGCAGGTCCTCTTCAGCCCCAGCCACCCCACTCTGCTGCCAGGCCTCCTGCAACCACAGAGTGATCCATGGGCCACTGAAAGACCAAACAGCAGCAAAAACTCCAAGAGCAGAGATCCCTGGAAGCAGGGAGGCTTGGGAGGTTCACTAGAAGCATGGATAGAAGGAGAAGGCTGGGAGAAGAGTGCCGCAGCACTGCTGACTTCTCCTGGTACCTGGATGTGCTCACGGTACTGCTGCTGGGCTTCATACTCTCGCTGCTGGTTCTTCAGCCGTTCCTCCTTGATCTTCATGAAGTTCTCAAAGTCCCCGCGGTACGTGTCCAGCCGCTGCGAGTGCAGGTGGATGATGTCCGTGGCCACCGCGTTCAGGAAGTTCCTGTCGTGGGACACCACGAGGATGGTCGACTGCCAGGTCTGGAGAAGACAGCCAGAGGGAGGCCTGAGCGTCACCAAGCCAGGATGCAGGGCTTGGTCCCACCACCCACCAGCCCGGAGCACTCTCCCTCCCTCGCTCTGTCCCGGGGCCTCCTGCCACCCCTCACCTGCAGGTAGGTCTCAAGCCACAGAATGGCCCTCACATCCAGCATGTTCGTTGGCTCTGAGGGAAGGGAGAGGCACGGAGGTCAGGAGGGATGGGGACGGCAGGATTACGCTTTTTTACACAGGAAAGGCTTCATGAAGGAAGGGACCCTGCGTGGGGACCTGACTCCACAGCTGAGGGGACGCAAACGTGTGGGGTGTGCTGGGGAAGGGGGGGAGGGCCGGGGCCGAGGCTCAGCCAGGGATGCTCCCCCCCTCCATACTGGTACCCGAGCAGTGGTGCCCAGCGGCAGCCCCTCGCACAAACCCTTCAGCCGAGGGGGACACCTCCCCATGGAGCCAGCCCAGCGCAGGGGTCACCCCCTGTGGTGAAGGGGCCACCCCAGATGGGCTGGCAGCCAGGGACAGGCGAGGGAAAGGGACTGCCTGGGGCATGATGACAGGCAGAGCCCCCCAGCCAGGCGATGGGGCAGAGCTCTGCTGCAGGCAGCCAGGGCGGCCGCCCCAGCACCTCCCCGCGGCACCCACAGCCCCGCCAGGCTATTTTGGGAGGGCAGCTAAAGGCCACAGCGTGTCCCGAGCCCCAGCAAGGGCACAGACAGGACCAGCCGCGGAGTCAGAGGGGGACTCAAGGTATCGACTTACCGTCCAGCAGCAGGAGATCTGGCCTAGGATAAAGAAGACACTGGTATCAGAAGCAAAACAAGCGCAGGGCAGTGCAGAGCGCGTTTCACCACATGCAGAGAGCTGTGACGCCTCCAGCGCTCCGCACCCCACGAGCCACGAGCACCCCCAGGCAGCACCCCTGCGTGTCACAGCACGGACAGCAAGGGAGGATAGCCCCACGGCACGAAGGCTGGACACCAACCTGGCAAACAGGGCTCTGGCTAAGGCCAGTCTCATTCTCCAGCCTCCGGAAAACTCTCTGCGGAGAGAAGAGGTGTCAGAGAGGGGTCACCGCTTAACACAGAACAACTCTGCCTTCGCCTGCCAGGCTCCCTGCTCCCCTCTCAGCTCCGCTGTCACCCAGAGACAGCATGTCCCTGCAGAGACCTCGGCCACAGCACGAGAGCCATGGTCCATCAGGCAGGCGGCTTGGCTCCCTCGGGGCAGGAGACGGCACTGGAAGGGCAGGAACAGACCCTCACCCTTCCCGAGGACTCCCCTCCCTCACAGCCACAGCGGTGCCCGGGGGTGTCTCCCCAGACCCGTTTCTGTCTTGATGCCCAGCACCCGGAGACTTACTTGGTTGTCTGTTGTTGCATCTTTGCATTAAAGCCCAGCCCGGCGAGAATGACGGACGCCCTGGGGAAAAGGAGAGAGAACTGGAACCCAGCTCCAGCATCCAGCTGCGGAGCACAGCCTGAGGTCTTGGTCCCACCGCGGGGACCCTGCTGCCTGGTTTAAGGCCATTCTGGCACAGGAAAACTCGCCCGCACGCCCAAGAGCAACGCTTGGCTGGGAAATGCAGCCCCACAGAGCACAGCACCCACATGAAGTCCCAGGAGATTTGCAAGAAGCTTTCACCTCTTTGGCCAGGAAGAGAGTCACTGCCAACAACATCCCAGAAAAATTCTCCAGACCACCAGAACCTGAGGAGGTCTGAGGGAGCAGCAGCAACACTGCAAGCCATATGGGGCAAAAAAAATCCCTCCAGCTTCCAGGAGAAGCTCAACTACTCCTAACCCAGCAGAGCTGTGACAGAACAGACAAGAAGAGCAGCAGGGGGAGCGCTCTGTCCCCACAAGCTGGATCCCAGGGCCACAGCATCCCCCCTCCATGCCCCACGCCACTGCCCACGCCAACAGGCAGCGGTACCCACAGCGCTGTCTCACCTTGCCGGGGCCTTGTCTGCCTCAATCTCCTCCAGCTTTGTGTAGATCTCTGACAGCCTGGCACCTTCCGTCCCTTCTCCCCTGGGGCAGGACAGAGAGGAGCGTGTGGGACTGACCAGGGTTGGGGTTTGGGTGCTGGCAGAGGCTGATCTCCCCAGGCAAGAGGCAGCCCAGCCCTGCTGGAGCCCTCCCTTCAAAGGGAGAGACCTCAGAATGAGATCTCGTGGCCCAGAAGCCAGAGAAGGGCTGGAAACCCAGCGGCAGCACCTCACCTGCCGGCATTAATCTTAGCGGTCAGGGCCCTCTCCTCCTGCAGCAGGCTCTCGCGGGTGGTATCACACTCCAGCACGCTCTGCAGCGCCGGCGTCTCGTCCCCCGCCACCTCCTGCTCCACGTGGAGGATGCTGATGTGTGAAGGGATGCGCAGGCTCCGGCTGGCGATCATCTTCAGCAGCGTGGTCTTGCCCAGCCCGTTCCTGCCCACCAGCCCGTAGCGGCGACCAAAGGCCAGGTTGAGGTCTGCTCCCGCCAGCAGGACACTGAAGCGAGAGGATGGGCAGGTCAGGGCTGCCCCACGGGGAGGGAAATACCGGCAACCACCTGCCCCAAGCATATTCTGGGCTGTGCTGGGGCCATCACACGCTTCTCCTGCCCAAAGCCAAGAGGGTCAGGTGCCCACCTTCCTTCCTCCCCCTTCCCACACCCGCTGCCATTTCCCAGCCACTCTCCAGGTCAGTCGCAGCGACCCACAGGCCAAGGCCTGGCCAAGATCTGTCCCACCTCCCCGCCCGCACTCACCGCTCACCGAAGGACACATCAAAGTTCTCGATGCGCACATCGTACGACTTGTTCTTGCCTGATGACTCCATGCGAGTCTCCTTCTTGCTGGCAGCCTGGCTGGCGGACGCCTCCTCAAGGACCCTGCGGGCAGGCAGAAGACAGAGGAGGGGGCTCAACAGGAAAGCTCTGGTACGGCCAGACCCCAGCCACGCTTGGCGGAGTGGGATGGGGATGTTTGAGGGAGCCTCTGTACTCACAGAGGCCCAGATGTCTTCAGGGAATCCCGCTCCATCCTCTTGTCCTGCTTGGCTTTCAGCCTGGCTTCTGCCTTCTCCAGTTTCTTGGCATTCACCATCTGGGGCACAAAGCAGAGAGTTTAAAGAAGAGGGAGCATCTTCAGCAAAAGCCCCACAAGCCCAACTCCAGGAGAGAAAAGATCAATCAACCCCTCACACCTGGAAGGAAGGAAGGGAGGGAGGTAGGACAGGGGAGCTGGGACCGATTCAAGCGCATTTTGAAGAAGCTGATCAGGCCAGGAAATCACTTCAGGAACGAGTCCTGAATCAGCTGCTCACACACAGCAGTTCTGCCTCAGCAGGGCAGAGGGTTTGGCTGACCCTGACATGCGGCCAGTTGCTCTAGTTCCCGGGAGCCAAGTCACTTCAACAGCGGCAATCTGCCACCCCAGGGCCTCCTCCGCTGGACCCGACACCCACCCTCCTCCTGGACCACCAGGCATTTTAACTTCAGCCAGTGTGGAACAAACTCCGCTTACGCAGTGGATCAATCAAGACAGAGACAAAAAGCATTTAATTAAACCTGAAGGCAAGAAGAAGCCAAGCGTTTTAACCCGGCCTCTGGTCTTGGCCAGGCTCTCAGCCCACTCCAGCTGATTCCTGCGTCAAGTCAAATATTTGTGGCTGACCAAGAACACTCCTAGATATTTCTAGGCAACTCCACAGCCACTGGAGCACGGTGCAGGCCTGCACGCTAGACTGAAGAGTGTCTTGTTACTGGAGCTGCGACCCCGTACCTACAGACAGACTGAGTCACTCTGTAAACTACACCCAGCTCCCTGAGTCTCCCCGTAAGACGTGTCCTCCAGAACTTCAGAGGCCTCCCGAGGCCTCCTCTGAATCGTCTCCAATTTTTCTGAAGATCCTTTCTGAGCTGTGGACACGGGAGCAGAGAGCAAACCCAGCAGCAGCAACTTCAGTGCCAAAACCAGCAATAGCCACCAACTTTCGCTTAAGACTCCCTTTCAGACACGCGGGGACCATGTTAGGTCCCTGCCTCCAGGCGAGGGGTTCTCATCCTCAGCACCTTACCCCAGGAAGGGAGAGCTCTACGAGACACCAGCCCGGCAGACAGACTCCCCACCCTGTCCTTGCTCTGCAGATGCACAACCGCCTCTCCCCGTGCTCAGACTTCAGCAGGTCCAGCACAGAGGGAAAGCCGGGTCCCCCCTGAGCAGCTACGCGTGTCATCGGCAAAGATGTTCCGGTTTCCTCCAGATCACAGAGCGTAACCGCTTCCAGACTTCTCCAGTCCTCATCTTATTTCTCAAACCACGACAAGCCACAGCCATTTTCAAAGCTGGGCTTACAACCTCCCCACAGCAGCTCTGGAAAACAGCTGCTCTGCGCTAACTCCCCACCCGTGACATCCAGCATCTAACCATTAGCCAGGATTTTATCTCCCATTGCATATAGTAAGACGTCACCCTCGTACACCCTAATTCCTCAATCAAAGCCCTCACTGGAGAGGCCAAAGGTCCTTGTGAAAGTCAGAGAAGCTGCACTCTGAGCACCACCAACTGCATCAACCACGCTTTTATTAAGAAGTTATGGCAAAACAGAACTTATCAAATTAATAAGCCATTAGCTCCTGTTGAGTCTCTTCACCAGAGCAAGGTCATGAGTTTCCCAAACTGGAGTGAACCTGACGAGGAGGAGCAGTTCCCCCGCAGCTCTGTCCCCACCCATGACGACCACCCGGACCACCAGTCCCAGCTGCCCCCCGAGGGCGAGGTGGCCGGAGCAGGTAGGACACCTGCAGCCCCAGGCACCTGCGGGCTTAGGAAGGTGGGCAGGGTCCCCACTCACCGAGGTCTGTCCCCTCTTCAGCAGCAGCCCCGGCAGCAGGTCCACGCCGGCCTCTGCTGCAACGAGAGAGTGGGGTTGGGTTGGTGACCCCCGCGCTCCAGGGAGACCCCACCAAGAGCTGCCTTAAGGGCTGCCCATGACCAGGCAGGACTGTCCCCTCTCTCAACGGGACCAAAGGGTGGCTCCTCTCCTTCTGCCCCCACTCTCCCCGTGGGGAGCCAGGTGCTGCTGGCCACGGCTCAGCCGCAGGGAGAGAACACGGGGTGCAGCTGCCAGGGGGAGCCCATGGTGCGCAGGGAACGGCTCCCCGAGGCCAGGCGAGCGCACATGGAACGCCCCGGGCCCGTTCTCGCCACCGGCACCCCGACAGCGGGACGGGAGCTGCGGCGGGGGGCCGGCGTGTGGCCGGAGGTCTCCGGTGGGCGCCACTCACCGTACCCGTCGGTGATCTGGGAGAGCTGGATGGGGGCGTCCAGCAGCACCTGGCTGCAGCGCTGGGCACGGCCCTCGTCCCTGCGGGAGAGGAGGAGGAGGGTGAGGGGGGCCGGGGGGCGAGGGGCCCGGGGGTGCCGGGAGGGCCCTTACAGCTGTAGGGTGTTGAAGAGGCGCTGGCAGATCTCCCTGATGGCGCCC
>KZ506471.1:40485-66951 GCA_002844005.1 Limosa lapponica baueri
CGCCTCCCGCCCCACAGAGCAGCACGGGCAGCGAGTCCGTTCTACACACTTTATTGGGCTGAGCGCTGGACAAATCACAGAGTGTACAAAATGGAGACCACACGACCAGAAGCGGGGCTGGGGGCGGCGGCAGCATTCCTGCGGCCCGGAAGCGCTGGGTGGGGGGACAGGCCGGGGGCTCTCACTGCCGACTGCATCTCGGTCCCCCGGGACAGACCCCGCTCGCCCCCCAGGGCTCGGCTGTGTGCCCCGGGACAGGAGGGGCCCGTTCCCCGCTCCTCGGGAAAGGAGGGGGGCCGCAGCCAGCGGGGGCGAGCGCTGCAGGGACCCGAAATGCTGTGCCGCCCACCTACGCACCAGCAAGAGTCTAAACCCTCATCCTTTTTGGTCACAAACCTTCCCGCGGCAGGACTCTACACTGACGGCTTTGCAAGTAATAGCGGGTGGTGGTGAGGGGCGGTGAGCCCACCGCCTCCCCTCCGGGGGGGCCCCACGCACTCGCCCCCCGCACATCTCAGACTGGTCAGCAACATCTACCACAACAGCAACAGCTAGTACAGAAGCCAGGGTAACTTCAACTCAGATTTGTCCAGTCTACGTTTAGGTCTATTCTACGAGTACATATGCACAAGAACTTCAAAAATACTAGGATATGATGCAAGTAGTGAGACACCAACAGAAGAGGAGTTTAATGGTGGACGTTCCCTAGAAAGATCAGGAGAGGATGGGAGTTAGACTAGCCCTTCCCCACCCTGGGACAGGGAGCGGGGGCTGAGGGCACCCCTGCGCAGGACGGGGCTCTGAGCTCCTGCAGCCCGGGTGGGAACTGAGCACAGCAGGCGAGTCCGCGCCCAGGGTGAGCTGCAGGGTCTTCCGTGCTGCGCAGAGGGGCCGGGCAGATGCTTTCTCTGAATGTAGTTGAAGACTGAGGAGAGGCAGAGGATGGCTTGGAGAAGAGGGGGCCCGCCAGCCTGCTGGGGCTAGCATCTGGTCTCGTAGATCCCGCTCCTGCCGATGTACCTCACCCATTTTATCACATCGTGGTCACTGTAGTTCAGCTTTGGCTCAAAGACTTTCAGGTAGCGCACCTTCAGCCCAGAGGGTGCGAACGGGACCTGTTGAGAAAGGGAAAGGCAAGGGAGAGCGTTGGAACAGAGGCGTAAGATGCTCTCCGTGCACAAAAGCCAGAGGACCCCTTGGCTACACATCTAGAAATGGACACCAAGAGCCACCGTTCCCTTCCCGACTCCCTGTGTGCATGGTGACAGACTCCAGTGGCTTTAAGGACAGTTTTCTTCCACTAGCTTTGCCACCTGGCTGCCCTCACATGAGGAAAAGCCACAGACAGCCTGGGACAGGGAGCACTCAAACCCGCGGGCTTCCCTGAGAGCAGAAGGGACTGGAGGGACAGAGCTCCGCCAAGGATAGCTGCACCCTGGGAGGCAGACCCGGACTCACCTCAAAGTTCATGGAGATGGGGGGCCGAGCCCACTTCTTCTTGTCGTTGGTGGGCAGCAGCTCGATCTCCGCACTGATCTGGGATTCCTTCATTCCAGCCATACGTTTTATCCTGTTAGAGAAAGATCGGAATGAGGAGGTGCCGAGTTTATCCTCCCCTTCACCATGTGTGCTCCGGGCAGACAGGAGCGCTGAACAGACCCCTGCAGCACCCCCGGCCCCACACGCTCACTCACTTCCAGACAATGGCGTTCTCACTGGCCTTGTACTTCGCCTTCCCTTTCATACAGATGACTTGCACCCCACTGGTGTTGAGGGGTGTTGGGATCCGGACCTGGAAGGCAGAGTCTGGTGAGCAGGGCAAGGAGAACGCAGCCTGGGCAGCCCCAGGGGAAGACATCTCGTCCCAGGAGAACTCAGCTGCTGCCCTGGACCCCTCAGCCTTCCCTCTCCCGCCTCAGGGCCCAGAGAACAGCTGCCACAAGGCACCCTAAACCAGCTCTCCAGCTTCTTGCTTCGATGTAAAGGTGCAAACGCATTTTCAGAACCCACAACAGTCAGTGAGGAACAGGGCAGAGCTCTCCAGTTCATGGCCAGTGTTGGGCCGATGAGCCTGGGCAGGACACCAGGCTGCCGAGGGAGGCCTGGCTGCAGCAGGCTCTGCACAGCCTTTCCCAGAAGGGGACTGAGCTGTGAAGCCACCCTTAGCCTGTCTTACACAGCTCACAGCCTGCTGCCTGTCAGACATACCATTGGCCATGCAGACAGCAGAACATGAACTTTTCAGTGGCCAAGACATCAAGTGAGCAGTCGCTGCAGGAAGGGAGGACTCTGCCAAGGTGGCTGTGGAACTGACCAACTTCCACCTCCCTACTCTACGGCAGTTCCCTCCCACAGCACAGCAGCGCCACGCATCCGTGGGGCATTCTGTTCACTCTTAGTCCTGTACAGCCTGAGAACTCATCTGCGAGGACTCCACAGCAGGTGACAAAACAAAGGAACAATTCCCAGGCACAAGAGGCCACAGATTTTTGTTCCCTTACCTCTATCTTCTGGGCTAGCAAGGAAGGTTTGAAGTTTGATTTGATCACCACCTTCACTTCCAGCTTGGTCCGACCCACCTCCCGCACCAGTGGGATCACGCGGAAGGGGAGGATGATGTCCTTAGTGGTTCGGTATCTGCAGGGACACAAACATCAGCGAACTCTGAGAAGGCATTAACTCCCTTATACTCCCAAATTGTACCACTTCCCTAAAGGGACTTTCTAGGGAACAGCTTAGGGATGTCAGCCAGAAAGGGAGCTATCCCAGAAGGAAGCAGCAGTAAGATCTGTGCTGCCCTAGGGCAGCCAAGGTTTCTTGAGTCCCAAGTCTTATATTGGGTTCCTGCCAACGGCCCTGTTCAAGGACTCCAGTTTTAAGCACTAAAAACCCAGATACAGCAAGGTAAAGCGTAAGGAAACCCACACCCAACACTATTGTTGTGGCAAAGAACATCGTGCAGCTGGGCTTCTACCACAGCTGTAACACAGGATTTGGGGGACACTCTATAGAGCCCACTCCGAAAAGAAGGCAAATACATATTTGTTAGATGCTCGAGGGCTGCAAACCTGCCTGAGAGCAGCACCATTACTGCAGCAGCGAGCAGATGCCAACACCAGCCTGTTCATGCCCCACCACCTTACCTCATGAGCTCAAACTCTCCATCTGGTGGGATGAAGCTGATGCTCCTCTCAGAATCAAACTTGCTGAGCCTCACGCACTGGTGGAAAGTGCAGTCGTCGATGGCGATTGACTGTTTGCCGCTAAAAAAAACAACCAAGCGAGTTAAACAAGTGCAAGCTGCAGCCCCTGGTACCTCAGTGCAAATCTGCCCAGGCAGAAACTACTCTACAGAGTGCGTTGCCATCGCAGGCATCCAGGGAATGGGGAGGCAGGGGGACATTTAAGGGACAGCAGGCTCTTGGCTCCAACTTTTCTTGTTTCACCACCACAAGGCCCATATTTCAGGAAGCTTGTTTAAAAGAACTCTCTCCCCAGCGAGGAGAGAGATGAAAGCAGCACCCTTCCTGTCACAGCCACCCCGCAGTGCTCAGGTCTGCCAGCCAGCAGCACCTCAGGGGACTCTGCGAGGCCAAGTCTTCTCGCAGCACACTTCAACAAGAGAAAACACTTTCCTGTCCACAAAGCTATCCCACTGCCACACAGCCAGGAGGTGCCAGGTTCAGGGAACTCCTGCTCAGAAATCTCTTCACAGCTGTTGATTTCCACACTGCTAGCAGGAGGTTTGATTCTGAGCCGATTGGTTCCCCAATATTATGCCATAAAAGTTTCTCACTACTAGAAATCTACACAGCTGCCACCTGTCCCCACATGGGTGCACCAGCCCCACCTGCCAGCACCCAGCTCACCCCGAGTCCTAGTCTCTGAGAACACCTTCCTCACCACAGGTCCTGAGCCAGCCAAGAACTCCTCCCAGCTACTGAGAGGGACCAGAAAAGGAGAAGGCGGCAGCAACAGAAGAGGCAGCAGTTTAGAGAAAGTGCAGCAATACAGAATTGTGACATTTAGGCTGCCTCAACTGCTGGGAGCAACAGGACAGCCATGCAAGTGTGCTGAGATGGTGTAAGCACCACAGGCAGGTCCAGCTCTCCTAGGAACCATCGCCACCTGCACAGTCAGAAGCAGACTGACTCTGGCTGACTGGCTGTTGGGTTACAGAACCCGGGGGGGCAGTTTGTGCTTCAGAAGTGGAGTCAGTCTGTCGTAACCTGTGGCCCACATGACAGCCAGCACTAGCTGACTGGTTGCTGTTTCTTTGGAAAGCCCTGCTGCCGAGCGCTGCTCTGGGACTCAAGCAGCATCACTTGGGGTTTGGCATTGCCACACGACAGAGGCCAAAAAGCAACCAGCAGCAGCTGTTCCTTTTGGTCACCTCGTCACTAAATGCTTCTGGAGAGTGACATCTCCAAGCTCTTGCCCACCAGAGAACCACCCTGCGAGAGTCCCCGTCCATCCTGCTTCTGTAGCTCAAGAAAACAGCACATTTAGAGGCAAAGGCGCTAACAACACAGAAGATTTGGGACAGCATTACTGACTCTTCAGAGGCCAACACAGATGACATTTTGACTAGGATATATCCCCACTGGGCGGCCACCTGAGGCTCATCCATTCTACTAGCTAGATTCAGGTACACGAAAGATGGCTTAAAGGTGACAGTGAAGCGATAGCTCTTGGCTTGGTTCTGAGAGAAAAGGCAAGTAGCAGCTCAGCTCTGATCACAGGAACCATCGTGGAAAGTGTCCAAGATCCAAGTTACATGCACAAGTCACACAAAGCAAGAGACAAGGGGGACAGCAGAATGCACACACAGCTGAAGCAATTATCTACCTTCCCAATTCACTGGGGGTCAGCAAAAACAAACAAACAAACAAAACAACCAAGAGAAACACAGTTGAGTTGCAAACGGTTAGTGAGAGAAAAGTAGTCATCCCCTTCCTTTTATCTCTTCACCCCAAGCAGGGGGTGAGGTTGGAAGAGGCAAGAGACCTGCTCTCAGCCTCGGCGTGGGGACTGGGGTGCAGCTGGGCTCCCGGAAGAGGTGAGCTCCAGTCACACCGACCCCCTGAACATCAGTACGGGGGAATCACCCAGCACTGTCTGTCAGCTGCTCCAGTTTGGGGGAACAGTCCAGGCAGAGCAAGCTATAGTCAGGGGGCTCCCTCATTGTTCTTTGGGAGCACCACTGCATGACCCTATGGATAAGAGTCTCTGTGCTGACTGGAGCTGCTAGAGACACAAGTTTGGGGAAAAAACACCTTGGGAAAGTGTTTCTAGCTGCGAGAACTCCACACTTAACAATATGTTTGAATCTCTATACTTGGAGAGCTGTAGAGAAGCCCTCTGTATTGAGCCCCTCAGGCTGGTAGCCGACACAACAGCTAACCTGCCCAGAGAAAAGCTATCAGTAACATCTGACAGAAGAAAAGACTGGCTTCGTCTGTCAGACCAGAAAAGCTACCAAGTGCTGCCCTTTCATAAGAGCCCCTGGTGGCAAGTGGCTTTTACCCCAATGCCTCTTACCTTTTCCCCGTTTCATCCGCAGTCCCTTTGCCCTGTTTTTCAATGACAATCTTGTCATTCATGCCAAACTTGCACTCTGGCATTCCACTCAGGTAACTCTTCATCACCACTCTGCCAGAGACGTGGGCACTCAAAACCTGACCTGGTGGAGAGAAGGGCGCAGTTCAAAACACTCACACACCTGGAAGGGGAGAAGGATGCCAGCTGTACAGCTCCTGCTTACCCTGGGGGGACATCAAGAGATTCACACTCTCCAGCACATCAAGAAACAGCTCATTGCGACGATACTTGATCCCTTCACGTCTCCATCCAATCTGTCCAGTCACCTGGCTGGTGATCTGGGACTGCTCTTCCTTAGTCTGAAAGGAAGAAATGACATCTTAGACCTCTAGATAAACTCAAAGACTAAGAAAGCTTGCTCTAAACCTAAGAGCAAGTGCTTGCCGTTTATTACACGAGTGCTTTTGACACCTAGATATGGGTACTGTCACGCCCCCACAATTTGGTCATTCTCTCCTCAATACAGCAAATCCTATACCCAAGTCAAAACTCGTCATAACAACCACAGAAAAGGCTCTTCCATTTTGTTAGCTAGTCCACTGGGCACACCTAGGTGCAGGGGGGCACGGGCTCCACCACCGATGCCAGATCACGTCTCAGACTGCCACAGCAACCCATATTAAGCAGAGAAGCAGCTGACAGACCAGTTCACACCAGTTCCAACATGAAACCGCAAGGCCACAAGAGAGCTGGTCCCCAGGGACTGCTCCCCAGTAGTGGCAGTCATTAGTTGCACACCAACATCACCCAACACACATCTAGCAGCACCCGAGCTCTACGCCTCCCGAGAGCACTGAGGATCACATGAAGAAGCACTGGGAGGTTTCTCTCCTACCTGATGCTACAGACGGGGTCCAGTCACACGCAGAAAGTCAGGAAGGAGATGTATAGCAGCGAGCGTGGCGCACACAGGGTTAACGGGCAAGCAGGTCAGTAGCAAGAAAAGGGAGGAAGGGAGAAAGAGGCAGGTTAGGCTTAAGGCTACCTCAGGACAGGAACAAAGCACACCAACTCATCATTAATTAGGCAGCTAATCCACACAAACAAGATGAGGGGCTTTGACCTTTAGCTCCCCTCAGGAAACCCAGCACTCCTAGCAGTGGAATGGCTTTTCAGACTTGACCTGTTATCATCACCCAAACACAAGGCAGAGCAGGGGCAGTGACAGACCAGCCAAATACCACTCCCAGCAACATTCCTAGGCAGAGCGGACTCCTCATGTTGCTGTTCTTAAAGCATGCCCTGGACATTCACCATGGC
The DNA here is from genome assembly GCA_002844005.1 of Limosa lapponica baueri. NCBI lineage: Eukaryota > Metazoa > Chordata > Aves > Charadriiformes > Scolopacidae > Limosa > Limosa lapponica. The sequence continues at coordinate 47,347 of KZ506471.1, forward strand.
ACAGATGCCCAGACTACGAGAAGGAGTCGGCACACAGGACTGCAGACCCCTTAAGTCCGGGTCCTGTTTGAAGTTATATCCTTGTTCATTCTGCCTCTTCCACCAGAACGACTGTGGAACAGAGGTGGGTCCTGCCCCAGCAGCCCTGCACTGGGCCCACAGGGAGGGCAGTACACGATCTCGGCTTGACGCCAGCAGTGGCTTGGTTTCACACACGCTCCTGCCACAGATGTGGTCACTCCTTGAGCAAGCAGAGCCATTATCACAACACTAATAGGCAGAGAGTTTTATATACCCCCAGGAACTGCCCAGGTGAGTGCTCTATGCACTACTAAGTACCTGCCTTGTCTGTCCCACAAAAGCAGCCTCCTTATCTGCCTCGTTCAATGCTTTGTTCAGGCTTAAGAAGAGTAAGAGAGGTAGATACAATAGTCCTCTGGCTTCCAAAGGGACACAGATCACGTGCTGATGTTCCATCTCCACCTCCTGCAACAGCGTCAGTGCCATGACCCTCTACTGGCCGCTACAGAAAGCGAGCAGATGGACGCGGGAGCAAAAGCTGGGGTCACCCAGCTGCACGAGCATTCCCTCAGGACTGGGAGCTTCCCTGAGGATGAGTAAGTCAGCTCAAAGGGGACAAGAACATCCAATTTGCGGTACTCTGTTACCGGCATGTTGATCAGGTTAAAGGCAGACACCCAACAGCAGGTTGCCTGGGCTCCGGCTGGTGGCAGCCCTCTCCCCATTCTAAAAAGCACTACCAGCATTTTAGCACCACAGTACATCTGAAGTTTGGGGTAACACCGTAACTAAGAGCCAACTAACTCTCGCTCCCAGAGAGCATTTGGAGGGGAAGAAAAGTACAACATTCAGCTAGTTAACGAGACAGACAGAATCTGAAGTGTGAGAAGGGGACACAGCTCCACCTCAAGCTGTGAGAACATGTTTAGCCTAAGCTGGAGGGCGTTGTCTGAGCCAGTGCTGGCACCAGCTCTGATACAGGCCATCAGTTCAGGCTGCTTGAGTAGTGGGACAGGGACTAGAAGTGAAATCACATTGCACACCAGCACCTTCCAAAAAAAATAAAAAAAAAAAAATCTGTGTGCTACACCGCCCCGTTCCCAGAGCACATGGGCACTTCCCCTGCAAGCAACGCAGTGCCAGCAGTTCCAAAAAAAAAAAAAAAAAAGCCTTAGATCTTTGAGAACAAAGTCAAAAAGTTGAGCTTGGGAAGTCTGACGCAGCTGTGGATTTTGCTCCTTCAGTTGGGCAGGACACAAGCCCAAGGAAAGCACCACTGTGAACTAAGCAGGGATAAGGGAACACGGATGACAGACCACCCAGTCCCAGATTTTGGCCCAAGATACCTGCCCAAAGCTGGCTGTAAGCGAAGAACTTCGAGACTAGATGCACCAGAGAAGAGAGCAGAGAAGGGAATATGGCAAGTGCTGTTTCAATTGTTGCCCCGGCCATACTGTGCCTGGAAAGGACTATTTCTCCTTTTTGAGCTGGGCTGCAGAAACTTCCAACAGAGCAGAGTAACTGCTTACTTATGAGAAGCCGTAGTCCAAAACTGCTTGTAAGGGAAGGAATAAGCCTGTTGTTGAAAGCAGCAAGATGCTGTGACAGCGGTTTGCACAAAACAGCACAGAAGTTTGTTAAAACAGACAAAAGCAAAAAAAACCCAACAAAACCCAACAAGAGATCTAGGGAAGGAAGTGAGGGTGGTGGTTAGTTTTGAGTTTTCCTAGGAACCGGAGCTGACTCAGCTGACTCGAGTGCTGACTGCCCAAAACTCTGATTGCAGAAGCAATTTACACCAGGGCTCGGGATGGAGACCGAGGCCGGATGCACTCACATCTGGCCACTGATCCACACATGCCCTCTTGCAAAAGACCGTTTGCTGTTCTAGCAGGAAATATGGTGCTCAGAGGCAGCTTCTCTCCTACCTCCTTCTTGAGAGATGCAGCCAGTCTTGCTACTAGTACAGTAGAAGTTTAAAGAAGAGTTCTGAGAAAGTCAGCGCTGATGAACGGAGTTGAAACAGAGCCTCCAGAGACTTTGCCCCCTGCTTATCCTTAACACCACCAGTTGCCAGGCAGGCTCTTGTTTAGCATTTTGCTTCTGTGTGTACCTTGGGGCCGCAGCTTCACCCAGCTCTCTGCTGTGGTCAGCTTCACTACAAACTGACTCCCAGCTTTCTCCCCGACTCACCTGCCACACAGGGAGAGGACTGAGTTTTTGGCTCAGTCCTCATAACGAGTTGCACAGCTGTGTTAGACGGACATGGTGAGCACTATTCCTTGGGGACACAAGAAACAGTGGCTGTAATTGTCCTTGAGTTCCAGAGGTTGAGCACAAGCTGTCCAAGATAGGAAGCCTAGTTTTGAGGACCACAGCCCGGAGTAGGATTATAGAGCTAGTCTAAAACACATTCCCAAGAACAGTCCAATTGTCAGTGTCTTTTTCCCAGGTGGCCTTTATCTTCCACTTCCATGTAAGCTTTGTTGCAAGGGTTAATGCTGTGCCAAATGCACAGCAGAGATTCTCATCTCCAGCATGAGAGAACTCAGACTGTGCTGATGCTGATCTGCAGTGATGTTCAGGCAGCAGCAGAATAACATCAGCTGCCTGACAGACAGCAAGATGCACAAGGAACACTTCATTACGTGGCAGGCTGAAAGCCTGACAGCTCAAAGCACTGAAGGCTGGCGGAGAACAGACCTGCTCAGCAAGACTCGCACACAGAAGAACTATTTCTGGCTCAGCAGGTAGATTTGTTTATCCCCTGTCAGAAGCCGACAGAAGAGCCTGAAGCCAGCAATCATTTACACGCGAGGGACTGGCATTACCCAGCTCGGGGCCCTTCCGCCCGCATCTTACCGTGCACCAGGAAACACCAGGCCACACGAGCACAGATACGTAGAAGGAGATGCCAATGAGCTACATCCCTGTCAGGGTGCTCCCAACCTACTTGGGGACTTCCACTCAGCACAGGTCAAATGATCAGTTGGTAATTAACATTCTACTTTCTCGAACAGGCTTCCAGAAAGTTAACCAGCAGAGCAGTGCTGTACCCCAAATTCCTCCAGTTACCTGACTCTTGATGCCTTGCTGAGTGATGAAGGTCTTCAGGGCCCCTGTTTCAGAGTTCTGAGGATAGCCAAAGTCCAGGATTTCTACAGAAGGGTAAAAGAAGTTTAGTTCAGAGCTGCAAGGTACTAGCATGGTTGGCATATTTGTAAGTCCTACAAGGAGCAAGCCAATTAGTGCACAGACACTGCTTACACATTAAATTTCTAGATAAATTGCCAGAGCATTCCTTACCAAGGGAAAAGAAACAGACTAGAGAAAAGTACTAGACTTAACTTCCCTGTGCAATATTTTTGAGGGGAGAGGTGATGGAAAACTGTTCAGCTGATCAATTTGCTGGGTTTTAACTACAACTGCACTTCAGGACTAAACATCAACTAGTCTAGCCATGTGCACAGGGCACGTTGAGTTTTTCCAAAAACACCCAAAGGACAATAAAGAGGGTTTATCCAACAGCAGAGCACTCTATCTTCACAGCATTTTCGTTATGTTCTGATTTTTATTACCTCTTCATACAAAAATCAAAACCTAAAGAAAAGAAAGTAACAGCAGAGTAGCAGCACTGCAGGATGATCAGTGTGGGAGAGAAACAAACGCTTACTGCAGACAGCCAGTGCACTTAACTCCCACTCCCCTCAAAAAGGAAGGGAACAACCCAGAAGAGATCTAGAGGGGAGAGAAGACCACTAACATGATTCTGAGGAACACCACACCGGCAGGTTTTGCTGTTCCTGTGCCTGCTAGGGGACAGCAGTGACTGACCAAAGCAGAGAAACAGCAGCTTCTTGGTCTGCCCAGGGGGGAGAGAGACACCACCAGTCACTGTGACCCTGGGCTAAGAACCCCAGGACACACACACGTGGCGCCTTGTCTGGAAAACAAATTGCAGCAGAGCTAATATCAAGTGCTCATGTTATGCCAAACAGGGACAGCTCAAGGGCAATCTCCACAAGCAGGCTGATATCACGAGCAGCTGTAGGGACACTGTATTATTATTCGATGGGAAATCTGGAGCTGTATCACTGGGGGAAGTAGGGCTGGGACAGAGCAGGCTGGGTTTTATCAATTTCCCTCTGTCTCAGAACTGGCCCCAAGAGGCAACCCAAGAATGGCAACCAGCTGCAGCCTGTGGTGACTGCTAGAGCCACCTGGGCACTATCTGGCCCGGCTGGCCAGCCTTGGAGGTGCTAACGATAGCCCTCTTTATCTACCTCAGTATGACAGCCCTACATCTGCACAGGATCCACTCAGGAGCTGGGGTCCAGTACCAGCTGCCTTGTTTATACAAGCGCACAGCTCCCAACGCTTCGCAAAGCGAGCCACCACCAGCAGAAGGCTACGGCCTTGAGATGTTACCTACAGTTACAGTGCAGGGGGCATTAGAAAGCAGAACAAGTAATTCTGAACTCAGTCATGCATGTTAAGAATACTTCAAGGATTATTACTACATCAAACTGAGCTAAGGGTTTTAGAACGACCAAGTGCAATATCACATAACAGATAAGGGAAATGTCTCACCATCCAGTAGCTCGTAGATCAGCACAAAGTTGTTCTTTATGTTCTCCTCACTGATCTTCCCAAAGTAGGCAGTCATCACGTCACACATCTTGTAAAGAAACTCGAATACCATGGCAGCGTTGACATTCTGCTTGGTGACAGCAGCCAGCCAGATGTTGGAACGCTTGACATGGAAGAAACTTGTGCGGGCGATGTTGGTGACAGGCGAGCGTACCTGCTGCCGTGCATGGATGACATTGACGCGGAAGGCGTCGACAGCATTCCGCCTACGAGACCGTCAAAGGTACATTAGCACAGCACACACGGAAACAAGCACAGTTCTGCTCGTGCGATTACAGTCAGACACTGAACTACACACACTGAGCTCTCTCAGGAAGGGTGCCTGGGGATGTCTAAGAGAGGTAAGTGAAGGCTCCAAGCAGAGTTTGACACTAAATTCTGCACAAACTAAAGGAGAGACAAAGCACTGCTGGTCTCTAAGGAACTTTGGACTACAAGGTAACTGTAGTCAGAAGGAGAAGCTAATCTCCATGTGAAGTCAGATGGCAAAGGAACCTTCCCTCCAATTGATTTTGCGAGCACTCACAATGGATTCCCATAGCTGGGAACAAACACGGTAGCAGCTATGGCTCAAAGAGCCCAGGTTTGACTAAACACCTAGTTACTGTCTACTCTGCGTGCCCAGGCCTTCACACTCTTCCCCCAAAGCAAGCTGTAGTCTCTCAAGGTATTTGTCAATAGCAGTTCCTCCCAGACGTGCCACTGAGGAAATAACAGCAAAGCCCAGCTGGGTCACCTGAGGGAAGTCAGTGCCCAGGGGCACCCCAAAAGGAAGCTGGAGTTCTCGGACCCACCTCACCTCCATACCCCAGGCACCTGAGAGGGCAGCTCAAAGCAGCAAGCAGGATTAGGAACACTTTTGACTTTCCAGCTACACGTCCTCTCAAGCCTGCTAGGCTTCAGAAGAGGTCTCCAGTACACGGACATAGGGTCCCCACAATGCCACGTGCCAGCAGCAGGGCGTTACGTGCACAGGATGGTCCCGTACCATTCCCAGCAGAGGTTCTGCAGTGCTAAAGAGGTGCTGTGCCAGGTTCCCCAGCTGCTGCCAGCTTAATCCAAACTGTCTACACACTAGTGACGGGGAACAAACCCCTCCTGGGTGAACAAGGGTGTCTGAGTGGCATTCTGGATACCAGAAACTAGAGTTTCCTTATCTGGTAGCTACAAGTCAGGATAAACTTCCCAAATTAAAGTTAAAGTCCACCAAATCTAAGAACACAGGAAGGAAGCCCAAGTGCTACACATGACAAGACTGAGACTTAAAGCAATAGTCTACACACCAAGCCAAGACTCAACTAGTTGTGCTGTATTTCTCACACTCTTAGACATTACATAGAGCAGGGGGTCTTGACTGCAGCACCAAGGCCACAGCACTGATTATTCAGAATCATGTTTGAGAGCAGACAGTAATAATATCCTTGCAAGCAAGGATACAGGCTTACAAATGTTCATAAGCATTGAGGGTTGTCAACAATCCAGTAGACAGTTCCAAGTTTGAAAACAAAGGATATTCAAAGGAACGTATGGTACCACAGCAGGCATTTGCTCCTTGAAGGTCCGGGTACTTATGTAGAAGCTTCATCAGTAAACACGCTCCCCCATAAGCAAAATTCTGGCCTTCAAATACTTCTCAGTTTTTATTGCTCCAGAAGGTTGGCAAGTTTGAGTTAAATTAGTATTTCATTACTACTTTAGTTTTTCCCATAAGAAAGTAATTTAATCCACTATAAAATAACAGTATCTAAAAGCCCCATTCCTCCCCCCCAGTAAGCCCTTCGGAGAAGTTCAGCTTCTTCTGGAGCGACAGCCCTCCCCACCTCGAGTTCTAACCCACCAGAACTAGTACCATAACCAGCAGCCAGGTTGGGGCGCGCTGGAGGAGAAGCCTGGGGTGGGTACAGCCTCTCTAGCCCACCGGTCGCCCGCTCTGCAGTGCCAGTCACGGGCTACCACGCGTCTCTTACCTATTGCTACAGCGGCCAATGAGATGGGATGGACAGAAATGGCGCCAGCGGAGAAAGGAGGAGTGACAGCAACAAGAGAAAGGGTTAGAAACACACACACAAGGCACAATGAATCCAAAGAGATAAGGAGAGACCAAACAGCACCCCCCTCCCTGCTCCTGGGCACACTGGAGCACTGGATGGACAGGAACAAGCTGTGGCAGCAATGGAGCCCTGGCAAGGTACAACGCTGACATGCCGTGGCCAGGCTGCCAGCGCGGACAGACTCACGTCTGGCTGAATTTTAGGGCTAACTGGGCATTTAGCACAGAGGAGTCGCATCCATATCACATCGGTGATACCAATCTGCTCTGCTAATACATACAGCAGGCCTTGGGGGCGGGGATAAAACCCCCAAGCCTCAATCCGAGGCATCGCCTGGGGACCGTAAAGTGTCAGGTATCTTCCTCCGAACAGGACGGCAAGTCTGAGCGGGCATTTCTATGAGAGTACTCCTTGTTGAAGCTGTTTGGGTTGATGCTTTCTGGCTTGGTCCAGCCAACAGGAAACACAGCAAGTTCAATAGAGCTGAAGCACATCTGGAGAGATATGGCACATCCTGCCAATTCAGACACTGCTCTATCCAGCTTGCACTTTTTCCTTAAGGATCAGGAGCCATGAAGCCAAAGTGATGTATTAGAAGCTCAGAAACCAAATGCCTGTTATGTTTAAAGTGCATGCAGTTTGTCATGTAAGCTGCTCAGTTCCAAATAGATTACTTTTATTAAATAGCTACATTCTGAAATGCAGGAAGGTTCTCCCAATGACTATGTCACTGAAGAAGGCGGCACTTGATCAGAGTAGAGCCCTCCATGGTATCCTGAATTAAATGCATAGCGCTTTGCCTTTTTATTTTTTTTAGAGGCTGCTTCTGCATGCAGCTAGCTGCTGTATGGACAGATGCACTACATGCACTAAAGCCATTCTAAGTTGCAAGCAAAGAAACTCCAGGTTTTGTGGTACTTCTGCCTTTAACAGTGTCAAGGGAAAGGTTTCTTCATTGACCATCCCTTCGCTCATTAACATTTGAGCTAGAATGTGCTTATTTAGACTCTTAATCTATGCAAGGAGAGGGCTTCCCATAACCACAGATAACCTTTAATCTCTCCCCACACACAGACTGAGGCATCAGAATGCCAAAGACAAGTGCCGAGCCCAAGGACCCTTACGGGTCAATCACTTATAGCCCACATGAAGACAGGCAGCAGCTACAGATTCATGGAATTGTCTAGGTTGGAAGTGACCTTTCAGATCATCGTGTCACGAGCTATGCTCATTTCCCACTCAACCTACCTCCCACCAAGCTGGGTGGGCTCAGCCATCAGCACTTCAGATCCATCGTTTAGGAACTAACAGTAGAGTGTTCTAGAAACCTATCGCCCGCTTAGTTGGAGACAGAGCTCCTACAGAGCTGAGTCCAAGCCACAGTATCACGGCTATTCCTTTCTCTGCCTCCCTCTGCAGGTTCGGATGCTAAAAGCTTTTGAGCAGCCCTGGTATTGATGCTAGTGTTCAGAATAGGAAGTGGCAGATATCCAGACATTCAGCTTGCTATAGAGCTGAAGATTCTCAATTATTTGATTACACCACAAGATGAGACACAGCCATTGTAAGACAACTCGTTTTATAAGGTTATGAATCTAAAAAGTTCAAAACCAGGTTTGAAAGCCTATTTCAGAGGGAATCCAACACCCTGGGGAACAAACTTGGTTAACAGCCAGCACCGGCTCCACCTAAGTCACAAGAGTGACACTTTCACAGGAACTGAATGGAGGATTTCACTCAAGGGAACACTGACTCCTGAAGTCCTGGAGAAAACACTTGAATCGTTTTGGCACCTTTTGCCAAATGAAAAAGTTAAGATAGGATCAGGCAGGAAATCCCATTTGCTAGTTTTGCCTGGCCAGCTGGCAGGAAGTACTTTATCACTTACTGAACACAAGTCATTTACTTTATGAAAGGAACGAGCCAAGATAAAAAGCTATAGAAGATCACCACATTAAAAATAACTACTCCTCTCCCCAGTTTACATCTCTACAGTCAGAATGCCCTTTAAATTAAAAGGCCTTCTTGAATAAACATCAGTTCAAGCACAATCCTACCTTTAAGTGTTTTAAGTTTGCAAGCCACAAAAAAGATATTTTTTGCCAGAAACTGCAGTAACCGTGTCCCTCGCCCCCCAACATATTCTCAAAATTTATCTGTAATCCAGACCAGCTTGGCTCAGTCACTGCGACACCTGCTCATTAGAGGAACTTCACAAAGTCATGTGAACTGCTGGCACACCTGGCATATGAACAGCTCTGAAGAGCTTCAGCTAACAAGTGTTCAAGACTGAAATGAGTTAGGACAGCAGAGGAGAAGCAAAACATTGCAGCCAGCAGTTCTCTCCTTCAGAAATACCATGCTTCCATGACTCAGCGCTGTGTGGAAGTCCTGGAATAACACAGTCAACCTTAGAACAGCTACTTTACTCTGCCTTAGCTGACTTCAAACAATCCAAGAGATGGAAAGCTCATTAGGTGAAACCTTATTACAGACACTATGTCGACAGCTACTCCATCAATGGACAGTGCAAGTGCAAGCCTTGCTAGCTACTAGTTCTACCCCAACTTCTAACCTCCACTAGACAATCCACAACCAGAAGGGACACGCTCTTCAGACTAGAGTGGTCTGAAGGCAGACTGGCTTGGCAGGTTTTTTTTGTAATGCATGGCAATGAGTTATTTCATTGCACATCCTACCACCATTCATTGCGGAGACCTGGTACAAACTACTTTTTCCTAAACTGGCCAGAGGGATCCCTCTCATTGGGCTTGAATTAACACCTACCACAGCCCTGCTTCCCTTCGCTATGTTTTAACTCTGTTCACTTCAACTAACTTCAATGAACACCCACTAGGAAGAGTGGTAGCGTGCAAGAAAGCCAGCATGACCGCTCTGTATCGGGTTCCTATGGCACTATCCACTGCCTTTAAGACACCGTATTTTTAGTAAGGCCCCTCTGGGAATTAGCAGCCTAAGGACTGTACAGATCCAGTCTACGCAAGCATCATAACACTTGTGTGAAGTACGAGACACCTACGCTCTACTGAAGGCTTTCAGTGCTTCCCACAACTTCAATTACCCAAGGAATGTAAGCTCTTCACATACAAGGCTGCCGTACAAAGCCAGGGGACAGAAAGCCAGCTTTATGTCTACAGCCACCATCACTGTGAGACTCCTTGCAGAAAGAACTTTCCAAGACTGTAGACAGTCTTCTGCGTGCCTGTGCTTGAGGCTAGACATCTGTGTCTGAAACTAATTCAGAGCCCTGGTCATAGTGCATGGCAGACAGCTCCCACGTTACCGCTCCCATGAAGTTTTCACGGTGGCAGTGAGACTGGCAGACTCCTGCAGTGGCAGTCTGTGTCGCTGAAGCATCTGGAATAACAACCAGATCTCTACCATCTGAAAGAAACTCCCAGGTTTGTCTGCAGGCCATCCTTTACTACCATCTGTAGGTGACCAGGGTTTAACACACTCTTTTTTTTCTGAACTAAGCCTAGAGCAGCAAGTTGAGATGCAGTCTTACATGCATGCACAGCTAATGCAGAACAAAGCAGCTCTGGGTTGTTGTTTGCACCAAAATGAGACAGAAATGCCAAGACCAGGGATGCAACAGAAGCACTTACCCGATGTCATCCCGGTAGACTCGAGAGATTAAAACCTCTCCTTTGTGATTATAGATGAATAAGCCTCCGATCATGATGGAACTTTAGTCTTCTCTTCCCATGTTGCTTAAGACCTGAAGCAAGAGAGGGCATATATCAGTAGACTGCACGGCGGCAAGCAGCACAGCACAGACTCTGACACTGCTGGCCACTAGCCAGGACACAGACACCTCTTGTCACACACATCCTTGACCAGGAGACAATTCCTACAGCACCTGTGGTGGTAAGGTCCTGACAGCACTCATCCCGATGCCACAGGAGTAACAAACTCCAGCTGACTGCAGGGAGGGACAAGTGGAAGACATGCTCAGAGATGTTCCCCAGAGCCTGATGGTATGGGCCTAATTGATCACCTAATTGATCTTGTTACACCTGGCCAGCATAGTCCATGGCCAAGGCCCAGCAGCAGCTCAGATGCTGGAAAAATCAGCATGCCTCAGGCTTACACCCTGGAGAGGAGAGCACGGAGCTCCTCACTTATAAAAGACTATTAGAACCAGTATTTTTATTGGAGGAGGGAAATAGCCTTATTGCTGCACCTATAGCTTACACTTTTTGATCTGCTGGGATTTTATATGGAAAAGCATGTGTTCCCAACACACAGTACAGACTGTATGTACCACAACAATCCTATGCCCTAACTACACACCAGTCTCTCCAGATCAGCATTCCCTTGTGTTTGCTGTGTGTGCCGGGGGCACACCGTAAGGAGGACTCGGACCCCGAGAACCACCCGCCTTGTTCCAGACTTAAGGAGCCACGTCTGGATCCCGACCGAGGCCCAGTGACTTGCTGAGCTCAGGTCTAGGTGAGCCCACACAGCCACCACACACCCTGTGACACACTGGGCTCTGAACGTGGCTGCAAATGGTAGGCAAGACCGAAGTGTAAAATTAGCACTGAAATAGATGGAGGCTTACTTATCATGCCACTCATCAGCACGGACAGATCAAGCCTCAAGCATTAGTAGTACCTGGCCTATTCCTTGAATGCGAGAAAAAACACAGGCCTGGAACCACAAGCAAATCCAAGACCCTTCATTTCTACTGTAAAGCAAGGTCACTATCTCCCCAGTGACCGAGACACAAATCAGACGCAATTCATAGTTAAGTCTTCTCCCGCGCAGTTCACACCAGCGTTTGAGATGTCACCAAGCCTATCCCTGTACAGCAGGGAGTTCTCAGTAGCACGTACACCTTGGCTTACACCCACTTTTACATACTTTTTATATATCCACGTTACAGCCTTTGTCGCTCCCGAGCGGCAGTACTGAGGAACACTTGGGAGCCCAAACTGGGAGAGTCTGACCACAAGGTGCCATTGGGGTGGGCGATCTCAACCACAGCCCACTGTAACTGGGGTCTCAGAAGTTACCCTCTTAAACTGCTCATCTTCTCTTTCTTCAAAGGAAGGTTGTTTTGAAGAGAGCTACAAAGCTGGGAGACGCTGATGTAGAAGCCAGATCCTTCACCGGATCCCATCCCCATAGCCATATGCACTCTACTCACTCAGGTCCAAGTCCTAATACCCGCTCCAGCAACTGCTCGGCTGGCATAGACCAGAGAGAAGCGCTACAGCTGTGACAGGAAGCACCTCCTCACGCGTCTGGGGACGATCCCAGAGGTATCTCTCCGCTTTGGCGCTGCAGAGCCACAGATAAGCAGCCATCTCCACGCTGCTGCCAGGGCGGGTGAGCTACACCCACTGGTCTGGGGCAGGTGGAACGGATAGGGGCCAGCCTAGGGAGAGACACTCACCCACCCCATATGCCTTTGCTCAGGAACACAGCAAAAACAACATTGAAGTGACCTAGCCCCAGATCATCTCACAGGTCAGGGGGGGGGAAAAAAACCCCACACACCCACAGAAGGGACACACACTTCAGAGGGACAAAAGGACATCCAGGGCAGAAGCCTGAAGTATCAAGAGTAACATATCCTCTAGAAGTTATGTTCAAGAAACTAAAGTAGCTGCCTATTTGAAGGGACTACTGCAGACCTGAGTTCTGGGCTAGAACAAGATTTATAGTGCAGCATCTACTTTGAATTTCAGAAAGACAAAAAAGAAACTTTAAATTTTGTAAGCCTTTACAGCAACATTTTTAGCTACGCCTAATGAGTCCTCAGAGAATAACATTACACATATTTCCCTGCTATGGGTCTTCAGCTACCAGATGGCTGCTTCTGCTCATTAAAAGGGAAAACAAAAAAAGAATCAAAAAAGCAAGAAACAGACGAGCAGTTTTCCTGGAGCTCAGTGGTGAGCTTCCCAGCCTTCACCCCCACATTCTGCTGGGCAAGTGTCTCTGGCCACCAACAGGCTGCCTCCTGCCACTTGTCAGTGGCTTCGCCTGGCACTGTCATCAACATTTTTTGATGCCCGAGACTCCATCTTGCACAGAACAGGTTTCCAAATATGTTTTTCTTCCACTCCCATTGGTGACACTTTATAACTTCAGGATACCAGTATTTCACATGGGTGCAGGACAAGTGTCTGTAACCAAACCCGCTGAGACAGAGGCAGGTCCCAGCCGGAGGCTCCCGGGCAGTCACCGCCAGAACAGCCGCTGCAGCTGCTCAGCGAGGCCAGCGTCCCCAGCCAGGAGACAGGGACAATCCTGCTGGTCAACAGAACAAAAACGGGTTCTCCGGTTTAAGGAAGCGTCTGTACACAGACTCCTGACATGGAGCACACACGGCCCTAACGGGCATGCTGGAGGCTACTGAAAGGCAACCTGAGGGCTAGAACCCAAAACAGGGAGAATACCTGAACGTAATCGCCCAACAAGCCTGGCAGATGCTGAAGCCGTAATTCAGCAAACATTCGAAAGGTCATTCACACAGGCCAAGTGATGGGGGGAAAAAAGTACCATTATGACAATGAAAGCAACTTGTTACCAACTCTAGGAAATTCTTTTCTAATTAGCATTTTTTCATTCCAGATAAGAGACAAGGATGCCTGTTGAGATTGCTACTGCTGGCTTCCACATTTGGATATGGCCTGCTGCTACCAAAGGCAAAGAAGAGTTCCTGCATCCTCTTTAAGACTCACATTGTACAGAATAGTTTCCTGGAAGCTTATGCAACTGGCAAAGCTGGATCATATGAATCCCACAAACCCTTTCCAGAAGATTCCTAGAAAGCACATCCTAATCTTAAAAAAAAAAAAAATAATAATCTCCCTCTTGAGTTTTAATGCCACTTAAGTTATTTGTTTCACTATTTTTAGCATAAAGGAAACGTCTGCTTTGATGAGCAACAGGATCAGACACACATCACATATGATACAAAGCCTCTCGCTTCACATGACAAGCCAATTGCTTTCTGAAAAAGCCTTGATTTGAATATTTACTACATTACTATAAAACATGTACAAGACTGCTGACCAAGCTTTATGTTGGAAATTAAAAGCTTTCTCTTAGCAAGATCTACAAACTTGAAATGGTGATTGAGATAATGAGGCTATGCTTTCTCACAGAACATATTCTATAATGGCTTCACTCAAGTTACACGCAAAAATATAAGCATTTTTAATTGCATCACAGTAGTAGGCAGCAGAGTCAACTGCTTGCTTAGTTTATATGTTAGTTAAAACAGGTTAGGTGGAGAGTAGATAGAGCGTGATTAAAGTGCTTTTAGTCTTTAAAAAAATCTTTGTCAATGCAGAGAAATGCTAGACTTCTTCCTTATACAAACATACTGGGAACTGAGTTCAGGCTTCAAACTTTCCACGCAGTCACCCCCTAACCAGCTTCCTTTGCACATTTAAGAGCAGATCTATAGCTCGGGGTCTTGCCTCCAATGTCACCAGTGAAGGGACAGTCAGGTAACAGTGAGGACAGGTCAAGAAAACACTCCCCAGGAGATCCTCTTGCAACGGCCTGTTTATGTCAGAAGTCTCAATGGATCTCTTTACAGTATTTGCCCAGCTTCCTCACAAGTCTCTGCATCAGCAGCATCCCATGGAAAAAAAAAAAGAGTCTAGAGTTTTACAACCCCTGTACAAAACACCTGCTTTAAGCCTGCTTTCTCTTCCTTCCTCCAGCTTCTTTAATGACCCCAGGAACCAAAGAGGGCTCAAGTGCACAAGGTATTTAACACAATTATAAGCAGATCTCCCTCGCTCTGTATGGCTTCTGCAGCCCAGCACCTTGAAGAATTCCAATCACAAGCACCGGCAGCACAACAGCATCCACATGGCTTACAGCGAGCTGGGTTGGGTGCAGTGTCGTTCCCTTGCTCAGGGAACACAACATCCCGGTCTCCTGCTGGAGCCCTGCACCGCATCCCTGCCAGAGAGAGGATGCCAGTGACCACGCTCCCACCCCAGGCAGCAACTGCCACCAGCTAACGGAGCGTGTCCACGCGGCCAGAGCTGAGTGACCAGCCCAGACTGATATGAACAGACCCGAGCAAAGCCACACAAAGGGCAGCATGCAAAAGAAAGTTCCTTAAAGCTCAGCAAGAAGAATGGCTCTCTAAGACAACGATGGCTCCCCTTGAAGTGGCTGCAGTGAAAATGAGCCTGCTTTGTTTTGATCATCATTTATGTTTCAGTACAAGTTTCACAGATACTCGTGCCAACTATTTCAAGGTTACACTGCAACTAGAATGAGGTTTTCAGCAGTACAGTTCAGACTCGGTACGATCTTCCACATGTTTTTAAATAATGACTAGTTTTCTTTTCAGACCAGCTTTGAAATTGAAAGATCCTAGTGCATGCAATGGTTAAGAACTGCAGGGAACAGGGCTCAAATTAATTTGAGACTGACGTTCAGTGACTCATGGCTGCTGGAATCAGAAGGGCCCAGAACAAGAAATCCACCACAGAGATGGGTTCATCTGCTCACAGTGCATAAGGGACATGACTCAGAAATTGTCCCAGCATTGCTCAATCAGCTTCCAGTGACTCACTCCGCTCATCTCCAGTCAGCCTTTTCTAGGGAGCTTGCCCTGTGCTGGGTCTGAGCTTCCTCAGGCTGATAGCTCATTGCAAGACTCTGTTCAAGAGCAAAGCCCATCACTTCAACTGTTTATCAGTAAGTGCCTGGAAACCCAAGCTGGCTCTAGCTGAAGCTTGTGGGTTAATGGTCTGTCAACTGCATTTTCAGAAGTTTGCAGCTCTGCTCCTTCTGTTTCACCAGCCTGAACATATGGCGACCTACTCCACACTGCGAGCTACAGCCCTGTTTTCTAGTTATAGTCTGGATGGATTTATTCTAGTTAAGGTAAAGAGAAGATCCACATGTATGTGGAATTCACACCAGTTGGTGACTAATCACATTAATTTAGGAACAACACACCTCTCCCAATAGACTTTGCTTTCTCCAAGCAGCTCCATACTGGGGTAGGAGTGAGATCTAACATCTGAACGCTGCTCCTGCAAATACCTAAGGCCAACACGCTTCCTACTCTGCTGCCAAGTACTCGCACTCCCATATATTTCTATTTCAACCCATAAATAGAAAGGAAAAGGACCATGAAGACCTTCACAGACAGACCACATACTTACACACACTTACAAACCCAATGGGGGTTAAGGAGACTGGAAATGCCTTTCCAAATCACCTATTCACTCGAGTGACAATGGGAGCATTAAGATACACCTCTACAGCAACCGTGGCGAAGTTACAACAGTAAGACAGCAGCTACAAAAAAAGCACGTGTGTAAAATCAAAATGCTGTGATGCGGATTTGAAAGCGCTTCGGCAGTTACATAAGTGAAAAGCAGCAGGATTAGCCGGCCCTGCGATGGCTGACGTGGGAACCTTCTTACAAGAATCAAGAGTACGCCTCTCAAATCACCTCACTGCTCACGAGCATCCCTCTCCCAAATCGTCACGGTGCATTAGACGAAGCCCCAGGTGCCAGTCTGGAGCAGGTCAGCTACAGACCATAACCAAGGCTCCAGACAGAGATAAGGATGCAATAAAGCATCTCAAAACCTGGTTTTGTTCACTGGTTGTACCCCATACGGAAAACGCTATTTATGAGGTCTGACCTAAAGACAGGTGGTTCTCCGAAAGCCATCAGACTTTGCCCTCTGAGACCTATGCTGTGCCCCACACTGGGAGTGCACGGGTGCAGTCAGGACCCTGTGGCTGCGCTGTCAGCAGCTTCACATCCTGGGATGAACTCTTGTTAGAGCTACCCAGTGAGATGATGAGCTAAACCTGCATTTGGCAAGTGAAGATTCAGCAGCTCCCCCCTGCAGCATGCAAGAGTCCAGCCTTCCATTTCCATTGCCTCTTCGTGGATTCTGATCCAGAACAGCTGTAGAAAAATGAACACAGAGCATGGAGTTTTCTCAGACTAAACAAGGCAGATGTGAGGAATGGACTAACAAGTATGGTTTCCTCCCTCTGCAGTGGCTGGTTTGTATCTGCAGCAACTCTTCCAGAAACACCACAGCAAACAGAACCAATTCTCCAGTCTCTGTCCGGTGCATCAGCCTCCCACGGTCTCTCTGCTGGAGAATCCACACCATCACACCAGTAACAACGCACCACTGTAGTACCACAGTCGTCTGTTCATTACGCTATGAAAGACAAAGCTGAATTCCAGCCTAAACCCCAGACATACAGACATTCAAACAACTGATTTTCTCCAATACATTTGCCCCATAACCTGAAGTCTTTCAGGTGACACCACATAGGCCATTAATTCTTCCCTGCACCAGCAGGAACAGCCCTAGCTTCAGCCTACACCACAGACTTTGGAACACAGCTGTCTGCCTTTTGCAGTTGTACTTGCACAAACGAAAACAAAAAAAAATAATAAAAAAAAAGAAGCCACCGATTTGCTCACATTCCTTGCTTAGGAAAAATCATGAACTGTCAGTCAGTCGGTTTTCTGCAGTGGTACGAGGCAACGTGGCTGCAGTAACTGCAGCCTCACACCCAGGCGAGAGATGCACGTCTGGAGGAAACGTGTCATTAGCAACGTCCCTACAGCCTACCGGTACTGGAACCACCATAAACTTGGATATATATTGGTATCTTTGCCTCAGGAAAGAGCAAACGCACCAATTTCTTTAAGTTCAGTGCAGAAGCTGCTGAACTCAAGTCAGGCCTGGCCATCGTGAAGGCAGGTCTGCTCAGCAAACCCTCAGTGCTCTCTCCTCAGAGATGCAGTGGTAACACAGCAGCTCAAGAGCGGCCTGACAGCGCGGACAGGAGCTCGCACACTGCCCCGAACAGCATAACCACAGTTTCACATTACCACCCAAGCACCAACAGCCTCTGGATTTGGCAAGTACTGGCAGCATCCTGGTAATCCCGAGTGCATTTGTCCGTTCTTTTTAGAACGCGCCTCTGGGACCTGCTGGATTTCACTAAGCCAGCTGTGCAGCTGCTGTTCTCACTGCAGACACCTCTCCAGAAGAGTCTGGCACTACAGGCAGTGAAAATAATCACAACACAGCCTACGAGTTACCTTAAACTCAGCCACTGAGGCTGGATCAGCAGAGCTGAGGGGACCCCTTGCCCACAGACCCACTGCCAGACAAGCCGTTGGCTTCCCCAGGTTTCCCTCATCAAATACAGGGTATGAATAAACACAAGACGGCCAGTGATGAGCCCAAGACCTGGCTGCTCTGGGCTCTGTCACTCCCATTAAAGGGGCTGGAAGTTTCCCACAGCACAGGCATCATTTAGTTTGAATGAAAACAGGAATGCTTATTTCTCTAATCTACACAGCACACCTAGGAAACTGCAATCACAAGTCACTTAATAAGCTGGGGTAGAGCAACCAACCCATTTAGTAGTCTATTAAAAGAAAGTTTGAGTTCTGACTTAACGGTAAGTAAGACTTCTGTGCATTAATGAGCTTATCTAACTAAGCAGTTCAAGGTACATTAGCTGCCAGCATTCTCATCCAGGAAGAGGCCAGGAGAGGTACCCCAGCTCCCACCCAGAGGGCGAGGGTAAATCACCACCTGTAACCATTTCTGCATTCCAGAAATCAGTATGATCTTGGACAAGTGACAGCAGTCGAAGCAGGAGGGGGATTAGTCAGGCTGCTCTGGCAAAGTGGAGTTATTCAGAAAACCAGTCCTTTCAGGCTAGCGCTAGCCATTATCAAACCAAAAGGCTTAAGGCTTACAACAATGTCATCACCCCATCAGCTAATCCCAGCATCTAAGCTTTGCTTAGAGGGCTGCATTAGCCACTTTCCAGGAGGCCACGGGCTGCACTTGGTTTTAAACAGGAGTAGCTGCAATCACTTCATCCTGGGGAAGACAGGCTGTATAATTTAATTAAGCGGCATACCGTGAGCTAAAGAGCTACTGAGATAAATCCATCAGTTCCAGAGAAACTGTTCCTATTTTAAACCCAATCCCATAAATCCCTATAACCAGTGGGCAGGAAGAGGAGCATGTTCAACTCCTGCCAGGCTCTCCTCCTACAGTCTATTTCTGCGTGCCATACTGCACACAGCCCGTCTCAGGAGTAACGAGAGATAAATACTGACGCAGGGGAACACAACAAGCTCCCTTACCCTGGTAAAACAGCACAAGAACAGTGTTTAACACACCTCTCCACCTTATTTTCAGTCCAACCTTATCTGAACAGAATGTCTTTTTCCATTTCTACCAGTCCTTCCAAGGCAGTTTTAAACTCAGTCTGAAGCAGCGTCTACTTGCTTTTCACTCTTGAGCTAGAAGCCTAAACCGTGACTTGCATTCTATTCATCTTCTAACAGAAGAGGTTAGAGACGGGGACTGCAGTTTGAGTAGCAGCTTATATTCTGCAGACCAGTAATGGTCCAGGTGCCCCGACTCCTTTCTCTACTACTACTGTAGAGCAAATAACTGCATTTCACATTCTGTGCCTCAACCTACAAGCTTTTAGCTGAGCTGCCAACCTCCAGCTGAGATCAAAATAATATATCGCTTGCTAGCAACTTTTGACTCTGTAGGTCATTCACTAAAGGAGAGAAGCTGACTCTGCCACACAGACCAATTATATTTTGGCACCCCAGGCTGTACTTCTGTCCATCCTCTATACTTAATCCTAAGAGCAGCCTTTAAATGCTCTAATGGCTTTTAGTAGCATAAGCTTAGAAAAGCAGTGCGAGATGTGATGCAAAAGACAGTCTTGGCTTTATCATTTTTTGATGTATGGACGAGATAAGAAAAGTGTAACTAGGGTCACAGGAAGTTTCTTTACAAAGCCCATTTTGTTTAGTGATTGTTCCCATTCCATCAAAAAAAAA
>KZ506471.1:71132-83835 GCA_002844005.1 Limosa lapponica baueri
TGAAGCCAGGGCTGGTCCTAGGAGACAAACGACAGGGATGGAGAGGGGAAAGGAAGGGGCAGCAGACAGACAGGGGACGGGCGCTTCACATTACATCCACAAAGAACTCACTGGGGTTGCCCATGGCCATTCGGAAGGACTGTCTACTGGCCGTCAGTTCAGGGGGCACAGAGGCCAGGTCACGGCCCGGCGGTGCCCCGGGGGGACCCATGGCTGACGGCGGCGGAGGCATCAGCAACATGGGGGGGCTGAAGAGAGGGGGGAGGCCGGGCGGCCCGTAGGACTGCTGGCTGTGGTGGCTGCGGATGCTGTGAGCCAGGGAGTGCTGGCTGCGCTGGCTGTGCTGGCTGGCCGGCACCGAGCGCTCGCTGGCCGCACGCTCGCGCCGCATGCTGCTCCTTGTGGTGTGGTCCGACTCGCTCCCGCTGCCGCCCGACTTGGACTCCCCGGTCTTCTCTCTCTCCTTCCTCCTCTCGCTGCCACTGCGATTGGAACCGCTGCTCCGGCTCCCTGCGAAGCGCACAAGGCAGGGTTAGGTGACGGCTCAGACAAGCCAGGGAGGAAGGACGCTGCTCCGGCCCGAGGGGACCTACAGCACAGCCATCTGCCAGCACAGACCCTGCTCTCAGCCTCCTTTCCACCCCGAGTCCCACAACCCT
Organism: Limosa lapponica baueri; assembly: GCA_002844005.1. Taxonomy (NCBI): domain Eukaryota; kingdom Metazoa; phylum Chordata; class Aves; order Charadriiformes; family Scolopacidae; genus Limosa; species Limosa lapponica. The sequence goes on from KZ506471.1 coordinate 71,792, forward strand.
TCTGAGATGGCTTTTGCCCTGGCCTCCCCCACGCACAGGGCCTTGCCTATGCAGCCCTTCCCTGCATCTGCCCACCTGCAGGCATACTTCAGTCCTGTCCACTCACCTTCACTGTGCTGGCTGCCCGCACTGCCCCCTCCGTAGCTGTAGCCTGGGTCCGGGAAGCCGGGGTGGGGGTTGTATGGATGAGGTGGTGGATACTGGTATGGGAAAGCCATAGGCCAGGGTGCAGCTCCTGGGTGGGGGAGCGGAGCCAAAGTGTCCTGATCGGAGGCGCCGCTGGAGCCATCGTGATCGTGAAGAGACAGATTAGCCATGTCTGGAAGAAAGCAGAGAAAAGGGGTTAGCCCAAGCAGAACGACAACCACATGTGATGAAGCAGCTCCCTGTCCGCTCTTGCTGATGGACAAGGATGGGGTGCACAAGGAGATGCAAGACGTTGGCACCCTCCCTGATAGCCCGTGCAACCACTTGTGCTTCCTGGCCGTGCAAGTCGGAGCTGCCGCACTAATACAGAGACCAGCTTGGTGGGAAAGGACCACATCAGTTACAGCTCACCCTGCCAATTACCTCCCCCAACCCTCTTATTTGAGCAGAACCCAGTTGTCTGAGCACCACCCCTCTGCCGGCACTGCAAGTTCAGAGCCTGGAGACAAAGTCAGTGAAGACTAAGACTCTGCTACGGCTGCCCAGGAGAAAAGACCACAGAGTAGGTGACAGCATCATCTTCCAACTTCACCACCCCAGCAGCACGACAAGGACGCTGGGATGTTCTTTCTCACTCTTTAACAGGGTCTTTAGAACAAGGGGCCCAGCCTGATGGCAATGGTGGTAGCTTTGTCCCCACAGTGTTAGCAGGGCTCTGCAGGACCTCACCCCCCCTCCATTCCCTCCCACCCGCCCAGGCCAAGTGCCATACTTCCACAGAGGTCCCCGAAGATGTAGTAACATTGCTCCGAGAAGGTGATCTTGTTCACGGTGTGTCGGATGTAGCCAGCCTTCAGCAGATTGCTGGCATATTTGCGGGATTCACGACGGTCTGTAAAGCCCTCCACATGGTGATAGAGCCAATCCACAACATCCGAACCTGCCACCAAACACCAGAGTTAAATACAGCAACAGAGAGGAAGGCAGAAGCCCTTGAGGCCACACTGTAGCGAAGAGAAAGTGAGCCAAGAGGCGAAAAGGGACTGCACAGCCAAAGATTCAGTTTGCGACTCTGGCCTGGACAACAGTTTATGGTGGCAGAGATGCTCCCGTGGGCATCTGCTCGGAAAACAGGCCACCCATTCCCCACTCCCTGCCCCTGCCACCGGCAGCACGGTCACTTACCAATGAAGGCATTGGGGATGGTGATCTTCAGCCACATGCGGTCACGCACCTCCAGGCCTGACTCTGGGGAGGCCATGGCTTTGACAATGGTGGCCATGTCGCTGTGGATGGACAGGTGAAAGTCATCGAGGCCTGTGGTGTGGACGAAGGGAAGGGAGGCAGAGATGAGAGGGGACAGAAAAGACAACAGGGCTACACGGAAGCATCACACACAGGAGGAATGGGCCAGGGAACAATACATCGCAGCCAGTTTTGGGGCACATGCTGTGTAAGCCCCCTTCCAGCCTTCCCATGTTATCCTTCCCCTGTCAGCCACATCACCTTGTGCAAAACCCAGCCTAGAGTCTCCTTCCTTCCAACCAGTCCCAAGCAGCTGAGATCCGAAAGTTGCCAGCTGAGCCCACACAGCCCAGCAAGGGGATTCTCCACTCCTCACAAACTTACAACAAACTCCTGGCTTTTTGCCCCGGCTCTCTAGACCCTTTCTTCAGGGCTCTGTACACTGCAATCACCCAAAACTTCAGAAAGCAACCAAAAGAGCTCTGTGCTCAGCAGGAGCCTGCCCCACTGCGAGGCTCTTGGCTCCCAGTTGCCTCCATCCTGCCCCATCTGCTCTCTGGGAGGGAAACTGCTGCAGAGAGAAGCCGACTCCCTATGGTCTGTTGCTCTCAGCCGGTAACCCCTGACTGCTCTGAGCCTTTCCTCCGCACCCACCACAGCTCCCAGATTGCACCCAGGCTCTTCGACTCTCCTTACGTACAGGGCTGAAAAAGGTGGTATTAATTCACCCAGCCGGAACTCCCCCTGGTCCCAGCGCCTGCCCGGTGAGAGCCATCTCCCCCTCAGTCCCCGGGCAGGGCAGACCTTGCCCGTCCCAGCTGCTCCCAGGCAGATGTATTGCTCCCTTTACAGCACAGTGGAGGCGAGGAAGCCGTGCAGTGGGTGGAGCACGGAGGCACAAGGACTTACGTTCAGTCTCTGGGATGGAGCTGGTGATGGAGGAGCTGGTGGAAGTGATTGTGCTCATGGATGGACTCATACCGTACGCTGGGTAGGTGCCAGTCATCGCTGCCGTGTGAGACACCCAGGCTGCCGGGTCGATGGGCCGGATGGGCTCACCTGCAGTGAAGAAAGAGTCAGTCAGCAGCTGTAAGAAATTATCTCCTCATCAGTTCAGCCTCTGGGGAGGGACAGGGACTCAGCGCAGGCCATTCCATCCCCGGTATCTGCCGGGACTCACCCGGATCGGAGCATGGAGAGTCTGGCCCAGCCCAGATCCGCTGGGGAGCAACTGGGAGAGAAAGAAGAGAGGGAGGGTCAGCAGGAGAGGTGCAGAGGGAGAGATCCCCCTATGGCTCAAGGGGGGGTTTCTCTGTCCTCTGGCGCCCCGAGCAAGTGACCCCCCTGCCCCAGTGAAACGCGTCCCCAGCGTGATGTGGGAAGGAGGGCTGGGCTTATGGACATTTTGGCCTGGGAACTGGACACAGCAGCCTCCTAACAGGAGAGCTGAAACCCCACCAAACCCCAATTCAGTGCCACGTGGAGTCACACACGCAGGGGAGGAACAAGACAACAACCAAGTAAGTGCTTAAGGCAGGGCTCTCACATGAGCTGGGCACCAGCGCTAAGGGTGGGTCAGCTATCCACTTACTCCTGGGTAACGAGAAGCAGCCCCGGGGGCTGGGGTCCCAGCACTTGGCCACTGTCAGGGTGATGGGCCTGCAACAAAAAAGGCCAGAGTTAGAACAAGAGCCCAGCAGCACAAAGCCCTGCACAACGGGTGGGAGCTGTATCCTGTGAGACAGGGAGAAGCTGCCAGTACAGTGCCCCTGTCCCCCTCCAGCTATGGATTTCCTTAGCGGCACGGACAAAATGATGTGACCCTGCTGAGGGTTGCTGATGACAGCTGACACAGCATCCCCATGAAAAGGGGGCACAGACCCCAATTCACCACCATTCTGTTGGCTGCAATTCCTGCTTTGGGCACAAAAACCCAGGAATCGAAGCAACACCAAAACCCTAAGTTCTGAGCTGCTGCAGAGCCACTGGCGGACACGACTCACACCCCCCAAGCACACACCGTACAGCTGCCCCTGGGGGTAAGGAACAACCCCAGTGCTTACCCCGGCTTGTGCACGATCTCCCTCAGCACCCGCACAGCATCATCGTTGCTCATGTTCTCAAAGTTGATGTCGTTTACCTGCAAACAACGCAAAGAGGTGAGCTCCAGAGATGTGACCAGAGGCTGAGCTCCCCACTCAGCTCAGCAGTGACTCAGCTTCCCTCTCCCGAGCGCAGCTTCCTGGGTTTAGCCTGCCAAAGTGCACAGGGAGGCTTCTGGGTCTTTTCTTACTGCTCTCCCCGGCCCAAAGATGGAGATATGTGGGCGAGAAGTACCTGCAAAAGCATGTCTCCTGGCTCAATCCTGCCATCAGCTGCCACAGCACCACCCTTCATGATAGAGCCAATGTAAATCCCTCCGTCCCCACGCTCGTTGCTCTGTCCCACAATAGAAATGCCCAGGAAGTTGTATTTCTCTGCAGGGATGGAAAGAGAAAGAAGTAAGACACCCTAAAGCTGCAGGCACAGCAGCCCTAACCTCAGACAAACCACATGCTACCGATGGCTGCTCACACCCCTGTCCCAGAGGGATGTCCCGGAACGCAGAGGAACTCTTGAGAGACCAGCGCTTCAAGACAAGCCACTCTTCTACAGAATCCATCCCCTCACTCCTCCCCACATGTGTTCTCTGTGCTCCCTCCCCAGTTCCCTCTCCTTCTCCATCACTCGGAAGGACTGTAGGCTCCACGCACACCTCCCACTCACCCATGTTCAGCGTGACTGTGATGATGTTCAGGGACATGGTGGAGTCTGTGATGCTGCTGAAGGATGATGACTGCAACATAAGAGGAACGTGAGATGTCCTCCTGTGCCTCAGCAACATTCCCAGCCCCAGCTCCCTCCACTTGTGCTCCCTGTGGCACCACAGCCACAACCCACAACTCCAGCCTTACGCTGGGAGCTTTGCAGAGCCACAGGGCATCGGCCACTGTCCTTACCACCTCTCTACAGCCAGGACAAGGTCTGTGGTCTCCCAGCTCTTGAGGCTACATTGGCTTGGGAAGGGTTTCATAGAATCATAGAATGGTTTGGGTTGGAAGGGACCTTAAAGATCATCAAGTTCCAACCCCCCTGCCCTGGGCAGGGACACCTCCCACTAGACGCATCCAGCCTGGCCTCGAACACTTCCAGAGACGGGGCATCCACAACTTCCCTGGGCAACCTGTTCCAGTGCCTCACCACTCTTTCTAGTATCTAATCTAAATCTCCCCTCTTCCAATTTACAATCGCTACCCCTCATCCTATCGCTACACTTCCTGACAAAAAGTCCCTCTCCAGCTCTCCTGTAGGCTCCCTTCAGATACTGGAAGGGATTTACAGCACTTTATGAAGTCTCAGCACTTGGATGCCACCCGTCCCCAGCTGCGCTCACAGTAAACACCGCCAAATCCCTGCTCAGCCCTGGAGCACAGTGTGGGGAGACCCACCAGGCAGCCCACCCTGCCCTCCCCAGGACACCCAGCCCCCAGGTACCCGCTCAATGCGTGGAGCCTTCTGTTTCCGCCGGCGCCGCTTGTGCCTCCTCATTAGACGGGAAGCACTGCTTTGCTCTGTCGAACTGCTAAACCTAGAGGCAAAAACCAGAGTCAGCTCTGCTGCTGCCAGGGTGGTGGCTCTGGCAGCAAGGGAGCCACAGAAATTGTCCAGGGAATAGAGGATGGCAGGGGCAGAACATGTACGTGGGGGACAGACAACAGCAGAGGGGACTGCTGGCTGAGACCTGAGACAGAGGCAGGTCTGAGCGTGGACACTGGAGCCCTGCAAAGGCATCTCTCTGTGCTGGGAGACAGGGGGAAGCCTCCAGGACTTAAGCTCTCCTACCTGCTGGTGGAATCATCTTCATCTGAATCGAAGAAGCTGGTGGTCTCCAGCTCACTGCTCATGAGTGTGGAGGAGCTCTCGTACCCGCCCAGGTCTCGGCGTCGCTCTCCCTTCACTGTCCCGTTCACCCTGGGTGCTATGAAAAGACAAGTGTCCTTGAGACAGGCCACAAGGAAACAATCCCTTCCCTTATGGCAGGGCTCACGGAAACCTTCTCAGGATGAATCTGGCCACCAAGTAATCCCATTTAGAGCCAGCCGGCTCCGAGTCCACCCTGGGATCAGATCCATCTTCTGTGGGATGCCTCTTCCATCACTAGAGGATGGGGAAGAGGCTGACGGGCCATTGGAACAATGCTGCTAAACTCGTGGAAGATCCGCAGCTGGTTCCTTGGCAGAGCAAGGAGCAGCACGGAGTGGCAAGGCTACAGCACTGTCTGCTCTTCAACTAAGGACTGAGGCACTGCTGCCTCCTGCTCTCCAGGCTTCTACAGGAGACATCTCCTTTGCCCCAAAGGTTTCAACACCAAGCTCTGATGCAACAGAGGCGTCAGATCCTGCCTCCAACATGGGGCTATAGCCTCAGATCACTGAACAGCCCTTCTAAGCTGGGAAGGTTCTGCAGAGCAGAGAGAGCTGCCCCATATCTGGACGTGGTGCCCCCACGGTGCCACAGCCCTGCCCTGCAGAGCTCTCGTCACGTTACTGACACTCACCATGCTCAGGCCCATCCTTCCGACGGGGTCGTTCCCTTTGCGACGACACCACCGAGTCTGTCTCTGTCTCGTTGTCCAGGTTTTCCCGACTCCCCCCAGTGTTAGGGCTGCAATGAGATAAAAGGAGCAAACATGTCCAACAGGGAACAACTTAAGCAGGCTCTCTTGGCCTCTGTGCTGGCTGGCATGAGCCTCCAGCCATCAGCTCTCTCCTTCTTGAGGGACAGGAGCAGAGATGGCAGGGAACAACCACAGCACATCTGTGAGTGCAGGGCAAGGGATCAGGAGAAGCTGTGCCAACTCTTTGCCAACCTCCCCACGGTATTTCTAGCACGCCCTTGCTTGTGGAATAATGCAGCTCCACTTCGAATCTGCTCCCAGCCCCATCCTCCTCCCCTCGAGCTGGCTGTGATCCCTGCCAATTTGGGCAAAAGTGTTCCAGCCCCTGCTCTTTACAGCAAAGTTACGGTGGGTCCCTCAGAAACCAGGATAGGTTTCCAGATAACTTACTGGAAAGAGGGGGGCCTGGAGTCTCCGATTCCTCCCGTGCGCTCCACGGAGGGTGGCAGCTCTGTCTGGTTATCGGCACAGACCGAGCCAGCATCCGAATGGGAACCCTCTGCAGACACCAGCTGGACGGATGAGAGACAGAGAATGAAATGGATGAGGCACTGGGAACACACTTACGAGAGTGGCCAAACGAGCTGGCCAGAAGCCTGCCTGGCCCAGGATCTCATCCCTGACGGTGGACAATAGCAGATGCCCAGGACTGGATATGGAACAGGCCAAGCACGTAGCAACACTCCCCCTCAGCACCTTCCCAGACGCTGGCTCTTTGTGGCTCAGGAATGCCTGACCCAGCAGTGGAGCCAGGGTTGCCGACAGCCCTGACACCATCTGCAAGCCCACGCTGGGCAATTCTTACACTCAGGTAACCTTCAGCACACGTGCTGTAGCAAGGAGTGGATTCCCCTAGTTCTTCTTGCATTGGAAGAGGCAGCCACTAGTCACTCCTTTTCTTGACTTCACCAGCCTCCACGCCTCTGCTTCAAGCTGCGGGACCCAGCAGGACTTTCACCTTCCCAGCCCACGGGAGCTGGGGATAACAGAGCTCAGGGCTGAGGGTGGCTCTGAAATAGGCTCCAACATGCTATTTTTCTGGCTTCCACATGTACTTTGCAAACTTTCAGGTTGTGCCTGGATAATCGGCTTGGGCACAACCTCCAGCCAACCTCTGGGAGGCTCAACAGCTTCCCCAGCACAGAAATTTAAGAAAGGGTCAAACCCCAGGAACCCTTTATACCAGCCATGCTTTGGGGCAGCCCAGGCACCCCTGGATCTGTGCCTCCGGCCCCGAGATAAACCACCGCTTTCAGGGCTCAGGGAATGAGGTGGAGCCTCTCCCAGGAGGAACGGGCTCACCAGTGGGACGAAAGAGAGGACGGCTCAAATGAGCTCAATGGAAAGTGGTTTCCCCAACATCGCTCCCTATCCAGGTTTGTGTTCTCCCCACTTTCCAGCTGCACTGAGCAGGGCTAACCCCAACAGGGCTGGGCAGGAAAGCAACAAAAAGCCCTTTCCTTGCAAGAGACATTTGGGAACCCCCAGAGCAGAGGTGACAGAACGGAGCCCACACCCTTGGCCAGGGACGGGCCAGAGCTCATGAGCGAGGGAAGATCAATGTCTGTCTTTAGGGACCTTCCAATGTGCTTTTCCCATCTGCTCACGCCTGTCCCCTGCATGGCAGGGGAAGCAGGGGGTGGCCCTCCCCGGTGTCACGGAGAAACCGCAGGTTCCCACCCCAGACAAAACAGGCTGGGGGTCAGCCTGGAGCCCAGGGAGGGGACAGGACAGGGTCTGTGGGCTTCAACCAGCTGCCGAGGCACCAGCCATCACAGGAGAGGTCTGATCCAAGAGAGGCAAGGGATGTCCCACCGGGGGTCAGGACAGAGGGACCATGACACACGGGCTGGAAATGAGCTGACAGCACTGCCCAAACCACAACACCCAGTGTAAAGGCAGAGACAGCTCTGCTGCTTACTTGTGAGGAGACCACATCTGCATGGAGGCAGGAGCAGATGCCTGTTTACAAGGTCTTGAGTGCTTCCCAGCATCACTGATGAGACACACAGCCATGCCCTGCCCGCCTTTGAGAACTGGGGAAACCACGATAAAGGGGATGATGGGCCCCGCAGATCATCATTAGGGCAGGGTGTCCTGGTTTGAGTGACACAGGACTAATTTATCTTTCAGTCATTTTACTTTTCAGTAAGGTCTCTTCTAATGCTTGGAAAAATTGCATTTTAGAAGACTCTAGTGTCTGACTTAGTGAAAATATTTACTTTATAGCCAGCTCTGGTGAGCGGGTTTCAAGGTCTCGGTGTTTTCAAGCCCTGCCAGGTGCAGGGACGAGGAGGAGTGAGAGCCGGACACTTGACCCAGGCTGCCAACGGGGTTATTTCATACCATGAACATCACATTCAATATAAATTATAAGGTTTGATGAGTTCTCCCTCTCTCTCTCTCCCTCGATGGCTGCCATCCTGAGAACTCCTTGCCCCGGTGCCGGAGCCCTGAGCCCCTCCCTCCCTCCCAAAGCCGCAGCGCTCGCAGAGTCCCACATCGGCTGTCCCTGCTGGGGGTGCATGGCTTCCTGATGGTGGGATGGGCTGGGGACAGTCCTTGTGTATTTTATATTGGTATCGGGATCAGTATTGGTTCTTTAGTATTATTAACTATTCAGTTATTCTATTAAATCTATTTATATTTCAGCCCTTTTTTTCCCTTGTTTTTCCTCGATTCCCCTTCCTATGTGGGGAGGGGTCAGCAAGTGATAGAATAATTGTCTAAATAACAATAAATTGTCATGGGTTCTTCATAACGCAGTGGGAGAGAGGTCTGCTGCCAGCGAGGACTGGAACAGAGACAGGGATGCAGCCGGCGCAGGGAAGACAGAGCAGCCCTGAAAAAGCCAGAGCCAAGGCAGCAGACAGGGCAGAGAGCACCCTGGGGTGTCAAAAGCCGCAGAGCCCGTCCCACGAGCCCCAGGACAAGCCCAACAGCTCCTGCTCTCACCACCGCCTAACCAGCTCGTCTCACGCTTGGCTCAGCTTCCGCTCTGCTGCTCCCCACACCTTCCCAGTGACTCGTCTTCCCAGGACACGTCCCACTCCCCGAGGGCCACATCCCTGCTCCGGCAGTCACTGCCTGGGAGCACCAGGGAGGTGAGATCATGGCAGGGGCCAGCGCTGCCACACAACGCTCTGTGCTTGCAGATATCAAGGCAAGACCAGGCAAACAGATCTGGTCCGAGGGAACTGGCTGCAGGCAGCTGTCAAACAGCAGCGAGGGGAGGGAGAGAGGGGCTGTTCCCAGGCAGGGGGACTGATGCTGCCTTCCTCTAACGACCCCGGGGCTGGGATTTCCTACAGGGAAGGTTTTGATAACCACCCTGCACTTTTCCTGCTTCTCGCACTTGTCAGGAAATATTCACTTGGATCCAAGCCCCCATCTTTCCCTCTAGCTAAAATTAGTACCAAGTTCCAAAAATAGCCTCATCCCAGCCTGTCTGGCAGAAGCAGCAAAGCAAGTGCCCCCCCCCAGCCCTCAAACCACCCACAGGCAAGGAGACTCTCAGCACAGATAGAAAAAGAGACCATCAGCTGTGCTTAAAGGTCTCTGGGACTGCCGTCACCTCCGTGCACGAGCTGGCAGCGGTGCGAACTCCAGGCACGAGTTCCCCACAAGGAGCCAGAGCAGCAGCAGGGTCTGTGGCACCCACGCTGAGCAAAGAGAGCCCCTACGAGGAACGCCAGCGGCTGCGCAGATGCATGGACCACGAGGAAAAGCATGCCAGGTTAAAAAGAGCAACGGAAAGGATTCAGCGCCTCTGGGACTCCCCACGAAGCAGGTGAAAAGGCAGCTGGAAAGGGATGAGCGGGGAGACCTCTCAGGGCAGATCCAGCAGCAGCAGCGGGAATGGTGGCTGGGGGCCAGACAGGCCATTGTCTGAAGCGCTGGGTAACCGCTAGAGGGAGGGCGGCCGGCGCTGGCCACCGACCGCTGGCCCTTTGTGTGGGAGCCCCGTGCCCACGGGCAGGACTTTAGCCTGCGCCTGTCCCCGGCCAGCACCCGGCAGCGCCCACCCACCCCCCAGACAGCCGCCTCACGGACCCCCAGCCGAGGCCTCGCCGTTTGGCGTGGGGATGGAAACAGCATTGAGTCTGACCCAGCCTGATGCGCTGAGGATTCTCACTGTCTAGGGACTATTTGGTGGCCTCTGGAAAAAGGCTCTTGGCATCCTGGTTCTGCTCCTGGTGTAGATCCACGCACCCCCATCAGCACAAACTGCAGCTCAGCAGAGGGCAAAAGGGGTGGCTAGCTACAGAGATGGAATACCCTTCTCCCCCCGCAAAAAAGTGGGTCCCAGTGAGGGCAGAGGGAGGCATGCGGGCAGGGGACAGAGCATGTGCATGGCATGACACGGCACTGGGGGAGAAGCTGGTCCTGCAGCTGCCCAGGCAGTACCTTCAGTCTTCAGGGCAGCCAAATCCAGTCCGCTTCACCAGCACTAGAGTCACTTAAGCCCTTTGCGCCCGTCACCGGAGCAGGACTTTCCTTGGAAAGCTGACCCTGCCATAGGGGCAGAGGGTTTACGCTGAGGACAGGCGGGGACCACCACCTCTGCCAGGCTTCAGTGACCGTGAGCTCTCCACAGAGGATCCCACACCGTCACCGGCAGGAGGACCCAGCACCAGGCAGACCCTCTCCAGCTGAGGGACTGGAGCATGGCAATCCAGCTCATCAGCTTCGTTAGCAGCCAGCACTTCGTCAGTCAGGAGCGGTCCCCGGGCCTCACTGGGCACTATGGAACCCGGCAGTGGCTTTCAGAGAGGCAGAAACAGGCAGCGAGATACGGAAGGAGCGGCGTGCTTACCCAGGACACCACCCGGCCGTTGAAGCAGGGAAGCTTGGCATTGTCATCCGAGATTTCTTCTTTCACCACCCTGCAGAGGGAGAGCAGTCAGTCAGAGCCGGTCCCGGGGCTTCAGGGGAAAAGGAGACTGTCCCAGGGGGGCGTTTGTACCCAGCTGTGGGCAGCCCAGGCCTGGGGACGGGCAGCCCCCTCTGCCCACAGCACCACGGGCAGCTGGAGGGGGCAGAACAGGCTCTCCCACAGGCACCCAGCTGTTTTGCCTCCAGATTCACATTTTAATCAGTCCCCAACAAAATTCAGATGCATATTTCCATCAGTTTGCTTATTTCTAAAGAAATCCACCAGTTCGCTTATTTCTAAAGAAATACATAATTTAAACCTCTTCATTAACGATCTGAAAGAATCGCAATCTATGCCAGAGATTTCTAATAGATGAAAGTGAAATACATTAAACATGCTGCCTCCCAAATGTTACTGTTGATTTTTAATTATGTACATAATATTTCAACATCACTTCAAAGCTTTATAGTTGTGCCACGATGTCATGTTCCCGCATCACACGAACAGCTATGTTATTATCAGCCTTCGTAGTGGAGGGAGCAGATAGTCTTTTTCCCCCAACATTAAAAACATCAGTTCTTCTCTGGGAAGAAAATGTATTCTTTCTATTTTAAATATCATCGGGCACCTAAATACTTTTCCACAGCGAGTCCGCAAACTTGTAAACTCACCAGACTCAATTAATACCATCTTTGATAAAAAAATAATGTAATAACTAAACAGTGAACAAAGAGATTCTCGTGGATGAGAAGCTTCACATGAGCCGGCAGTGCGCGCTGGCAGCCCAGAAAGCCAACCACATCCTGGGCTGCATCAAGAGAAGCGTGGCCAGCAGGGCGAGGGCAGTGATTCTACCCCTCTGCTCTGCCTCCTGAGACCCCACCTGGAGTGCTGTGTCCAGCTCTGGAGTCCTCAACACGGGAAGGACATGGACCTGTTGGAACGGGTCCAGCGGAGGGCCACGAAGATGATCAGAGGGATGGAGCACCTCTCCTGTGAAGACAGGCTGAGAGAGCTGGGGTTGTTCAGCCTGGAGAAGAGAAGGCTCCGGGGAGACCT